>PVLD010017696.1:0-20291 GCA_004027595.1 Dinomys branickii
TATCCATCCACCCCTCCCTCCATCCATGTATCCATCCATCCACCCATCCATGTATCTATCCATCCATCCTTCCACTCATCTATGTATACCTCCGTCTGTCCATATATCCATGTGACAGATGTTAATGACTCAATGTACCAGGAACTGGGAAAACTGATAAACTATGTTCACATCTGGCTTTATGGTTTTAAAAAAATGCCTTTACATTATTATTTCATTAAACTGTTGCTATAACTATGAGGTGCTGTTAGTATCTGCACTGTAGATGAGGAGACAGAGTCTAGGAAGATCTGTGATTTTTTTTTTTTTTTTTTTAAAAACAGCACAGCCAGTAGGTGGCAGGGTCTGGATGTGAATTCAAGTTTTCATTATGTAAACAGCTCACCATGGTACTAGTCCTGCTAGTCTTGCTGTTCCTAATTAAATGCCATGATCTGTTCAACCCATATTTACTGAGACTGTGCTACGGTCTGAGGGACACGGAGAATGAGCCCCTGCCCTCGTAAAGCTTGTGGAGTGGTCAGAGAAACAGACATTAAATACATATTCCTACAATAAATATTTGTTTTCAACATGTGAGGGAGAGCTGATCTAGTAATGAATATTAGGGAAATTCACCAAGCGGCAGTAATCATTAGGATGCATTCTGAAGGATGAGTCAGAGTTACCTTTGGAAAAAGAATGAAAGAAAGTCATAAAGAAAAAAGGAAAGCGTATCCAAAGGGCCTGTGGCAGGAATACTAATGTGCTGAAATTCTGCAGAGATTGAAATTCAGAATTTCACTCTCTGGCATGGAGAGAGTGAAAGAGACCCTGGCTCAGGACATGGTCAGACTGCATGCGGATTCATAGTCATGACAATAATGTTCGCTTTTAGCCTAAGAGCAATAGGAAGCCATAAGCCAAGAGAGCTGATTTTGATTCTGACTTGGATGTGCAGGATGGGTTGGAGAAGACCAAGAGTAGAAGCAGGGAGAAGAGCCGTAAGGCTCTGGCAGTTGTCCAGGTAAGAAATGACAGCAGCTGGGCTCAGGGCGGTGGTGGTGGTGGACAGGGAGAGAAAAGCCCTCATAGGACCTGTCACCAGTGTGCTCGTGAAATCCGCCGGACAGAGCTTGTCTGTGCTGCGGGGCTCTGTGGAGCCTCCTCTTTGGGAAGCCTCCTCTCCCCTTGCCTGCAGCAGCCAGACACATCTTCCATGCTGCCCAGTGCACCCCCGCGCTGCCCTAGGGCTCGGCTGCACTCCACTGTGCTCCATGAGGCGCTTGCCTCTCATGCTGTCTTGCCGTCTCCTTTGGGAAAGTAAATGCTTTGTTGGCATCTACCAAATGGCACCCACAGTGCTCCTTGGAAAGCATATTTGTCAGCGATTACTCAAGCCAACTGCCGTCCCCCTGACACTCAACAGCGGTTGCTCAAATCTGTCTTCGTGATCTGGTTCCATCAAAATACACGTCCCAGCCTTTCTGGTATATCCTCTAAACTCTTACATATTTCTCCTAGAGAAAGCAGTTTTGGGGGGAAGGTGGTGTGTGTGGAATGGGGGCAAAAGTGTAATTAAACAGGGGCTGTATGACCAGAACTCCTATACCTTTTAATGGGTTATTTGATGAGTCTTTTTCACAGGCACCATTATTCATGCCTTATAGAATCTCATTTTATAGCTCTTAATACCTGGACCCAATTTATCCACATCACACTATATTCTAACACTTGTCATCTGAGTTATTAGCTCTCTCCTTCTCGGTGTGAAACCACCACGAGTTTGATTAGCTCACTCCTTGGGGACCACGGGGAAGCTACAACAGTACAGTATGATCACCAGTGGCTCCACGTCCTCATAAGAAGACTGCCGTGCAGAGCCTGCGTACACAGCCAGGGTGGTGACACTAGATGTGTGTTCCCCTGGGGAGAGCTCACTGTGAACCTAGGAGCCTCGGCTCCAGAGGGCCAACTGCCGACCTCAGTGGGGAAGCAACCAGCCCTTCCTCCTTTGCTCGGGGACCAAATCCGGATCTGGGGACCCATAGGTGGCTTCAGTCCTTTCTGAACAAGGTCACCTCCAGAAGGACGGACGGAAGGGACCAGCATGACTCCAAAAGGATAGTGGTCTCAGCCTTCAGAGTTCCTGCTGCCCCTTCCTCTACCCAACCGTCATCCTCGGTCTGTTCAAGCCAAGCCCGGGTCTCTGGGCCACAGCTCCCACCCTTTCTGCTACAGGCCCTGTTGTTCTCAAGAGGCTCCCTCTTAGTGAGACGCCGTTTTCTTTAAGATGTAGAGACTGCTTCCCTTCCTCTCAGACTTAAACAATTCATTTTTATTGAACATTCTAAAGAGGAGCTGATAATGTACCACTTCTGAGACTAGGTCAGAAAGGGCGTTTTGATAATCTCTCTTTCTCTGTCTGTTTGTCTGTTACTGGTTCTGAGGGAAATTAACTGCTATGTCATGAGCAGTTCTGTGGAGAGGCCTAAAGTATTGGGTGTTAAGAGTGAGGAACCAAGGAACTGAGGCCTCCAGCTGACAGCCAGAGTGAGCCATATTGGAAGTGTGGCCTCCCATGGTCACATCTTCACTGACAGACCTCTGGCCCACAGAAACCGTGAGACATACATACTCATCGTTTTAAGTTACTAAGTGTGGGGGTCCTTTGTTATGCAGCAGCAGGTTACTAATACTCTCTTCCTCCCTCAGCAGAAGGTCCCTCCTTGGGCCCCATTTTGTCTCCTCGCTGTGCAGGGAGGCTGACAGAGACCCCCGCAGTGCCCTCCACTGAGCCGGCCCTGAGCTCTGCTGTGTCCTAGGGACTCCCCTGAGAAGGCAGGCGGAAGTTCCCTGGGGCATGGGGTTGGACTCCAGCCCTTGCCCGCTTTCCAGAGTGACATCCAGTATTAGGAGAATGACTTTTTTGCAGAGGGCACCCTTCCCCAGCCCATAAAACTCCCTCTTGTTTCTGATTCCCTGGGTCTGAAGATACTGGGCAGGCCCATAGCCAGAAAAGACTTTGCAAACCTCCACAACCTGTGTTGTCCTATAAGCTCCTCGCTTGCACCCTTCTTACTCCTCTTCGGTTTCCAAAAAAGTCAGGTCTTACTTTGACTTCTCAGCTAAGTGCATCTGACACCAGGTGGGGATTCCAACGCCAAGTGAAGACACAGTTGGGCTTATTTGTTGCAAGGTTTTGGACTCTTATGTCTCTCAGGATTATATAAGGGGCAGAATCTAGTTGCTGATTAAAAGACAATCAAGCTGCTCTTCTATTTGGTCTAATGCTGGTAAGTTTTACAAAGCCTACTTCAGTTCAATGGGGCAAGGCCAAAGAGTTATAGGTGTCAGTCTCTGGGAAGCCTTGAGTGACACAGCAGGGGAGTGGGCCTCACAGCAGTGGCTCTCAGGCGCAGTCCCCGGGGACTTGTCAGATGCACACACTCTTGGATTTCACCCTAGAAGCAGAATCTTGGGATGCTTGAACGAGTCCTATGGGGGTTCTGGTGCATGGCTACAGGTTGAGTATCACTAACTTAAAGGACTCAATGTCTAAATTAATCATTCATTTGTTCATAAGACACCGATTGCTTACTAGTGCCTAACACTGAGCTCTGGGACTTTAAAGAAGATGACAAAGAGGACTTCTTTGGGCACTTCACTGACCTCCCTTCCTTTGCTTTAGGACAGAGTTTGATAAGACTGCAGGAACCCCTGTCAGGAACCCAAGGAGTGGGAATCAGTCCTTATGTGTAACCCCTTCTCGGGAGACAGGAGCCAGGCCCAAACGACTGTCCTCCTCTCATGCTCTCAAAACAGCAACCTTTCTACAGTCAGTGGGCTTAATTTTTTTTTTTTTTTTTTGGCGGTACTGGGGATTGAACTCAGGACCCTGCGCTTGCTAGGCAGGCGCTTATTCCACTGAGCTATATCCCCAGCCCCTGTCAGTGGGCTTAATATACAGCTGGCTCAGGCTTTTAAGCTTAAAAAAAAAAAAGATTGTGACTCCACTATGAATGAACTGCAGGATTGCTTCAAAGATCCATTTAGACATGTGTGTCTTTTATTAAGTTATTTAGTTGTTTTGTCCCCTTCCAGGAGGTAGGAGTTTCTCTCTCTCTCTTATAGGATGAAGAAACTCATACCAGTCAGTATGGATGGTGTGCTCCTACAGGATGGCTCTGGGATATTTCTGGACTCATTCACTTACTCCATCCTTTGCCATCCTACAGAGTAGATGGAGCAAACACATGTAGTCTGCAGGAGGAAAGTAGAGGCTGCAAGACCCAGCTCTCAACCCCAGCTTGTTAGCTGTGCTGCATTCCCAGCCCCACTGGGTCTGCTCATGAAAACTACTGATTAATTGGTAAGACATAAGAGAAATAGTAACCTCCCTTTAAAGCTTTCCAGTATGAAACCTTTGGCTAAAGCTTGGGTTGGAGGATTTGTTTTGCACTTTCAAAGCTCATGCTCAATTTCTCCTTCAACACCACAGATAATGAAGAGCTGGCTAGAGACGTCTTAAGGTCATGGACTTTTGTGGCCTATATGAGAATTCTGCCCACACTCAATGTTATGAGAGGATGTTCCACATTTTCTCCTTTCTCACAGTGTCTTAGAGACATTCAGTGACTCACTGTAACCCTAGCAGGGCTGCTGGTTTTCTTGTGGATGGGATAAACTTGGGTGGATCTGGCCACTCGTGTGCCCTTGTGACTGAGGTCTAGTTAACCTGCAGGGATGAAGGATGTGCCCTTTGGCCACAGGACAAATCAAAGCTGCATAGCTGGCAGGGGCAAGGAGCCTGCTCTGGCTTGCTGAGCTCACTGCCACACAGGCCTAGCTGGGAGCATCACGGGTCACCCACGTTCTGGAAACCAGATCAGGGAGTCTGGTCTATCTCCTTGGGAATAACCTGGTGCTTTTGCTGATACACAACCATGAAATTTAAAGGCCATGTGGGCAGTGTGAAAAACCTCACAGGGATCTTTCCAGCCATGCACCAAGCTTGCAACTTGAGAACTGAAGCGTATCCGCCTTTCCCATTGACTTTCTGTAATCACGGCTTTTTAGAAGAAAAAAAGTCTAACCCCCATCTATTTTTAATTCAGGCGTGCTTGTTGGCTTTTGCTGAGACACTGATTTGATTAGTAGCGTTCTGTGGCATTACAGACATGAGATGTTGAGCTCACAAATGTATGATTCATTTCAGGATTCTGAAACAAGAAATAGCACCTATCAATGGCACACTGGAGGCTGGGGATTCTGAGAAAGCATTTCCGGCATGTAAACGGGACACACATGAAAACAATCTGCTTATAGTTACAGTTCCAAAGCCAGGGACCACCCCACTGTGTACTCCACGCGGCAGAAGTGACAGCTCCACAGGAAACCGCTGGGATTAGACGATCCCGCGTTTGGACACCCATATGCCACCTCATTTATCTACCTGTGACAGGGACAGAGCTGGAAAAGAATCAAAAGATGACAAATTGCTTCTGGTTTTAAAGGAGCTGTCCAGGCTGGGTGTGTGCCTCGGGGAGCCAGGTTTCCCGCCAGGAACCACTGCCTGCTCCCGTTCTAAGGGCACACTTTGGCAACACCAGCCAGCAGGTAATTTTTGCCTCTGTTCTGAGCAGATCAAAAGACACTCACCCTGACAGCCTGAGATGCAGCTTTTGACGACGGCGCGGTGAAGGGCAGCCTTGTCCACCCACGGCAGGGCGGGAGGAGCACGAGCGGGAAGCAAGGTTCCAGGGGATGGAGTTTTCCCTGCTGGGCAGACAGTGGGGAATGATTTCACACGATTCCAGAGCACTGAGAGACAGGGTCAGTCACAAGTCTGAGAGACACTGGCTTGGAGAGATAATCAGACACCAATGCCCAGGGTGCTGAGCCCTGGAATTGCTTTTGGGCACACAGACCCACAGCTTAAGCTTCTAAGAGGAAAAGGAGTTTCAGTGTGGCCCACCTGGGCGAACCTGAGCCTTGCACTGCTCTGATCGCCAGACCGGGCCAGCTGGGCTGCTTGTCATGCTGGTCATGGTCCTTGCTCCGTCTTTCTGAGTGGTGCTTCCTCCCTGGGAACAGCCCTCTCAGTCATCCAGAAAAGAGCTTCCCTCAGCCAATCCAGTCTGTGTGTTTACTTTGCCACGTCCTGGAATCCACGAGCCAGACAAGCGCCACCATGCTCGTGTGTTAGGTGCCAGGTGTTCTTGATGCTGCAGTCTTATTTACTTATCCCGCCTCTGCCTTTTATTGTGGTACTAGGGACTGAACCTAGGGCCTTCACGCTGACCTACATTCCCAACCCTTTTTAGTTTTTATTTTGAGACAAGATCTTGCTGTGTCACTGAGCTGTCCAGGCTGGGCTCATACTAGCAGTCCTCCAGCCTCAGCCTTCCAGACTGCTGGGATTATAGGGCTGTGATCCCATGCCTGCTAGACAACCTCTCCAAGCTAGGGACTATTATTATCTGAATCTTCCCAGTGAGGTAACTGAAGCACGGAGGGCCTGAAGGACTGGCTGAAGGTCACAGGGGAGTGTTGGAGCCCCAGTCAAGCCCAGACAGCTGGCTCCTGTGCTGGGCTCAGAATTTTCTAACCCTGTGGCTGCCTCTTCAACCCACCATGGGCACTGGCTTGCTCAGGGCTTCCTCCTCTGCCCTGTCCCTCTGGCATTCAGTGGGTGCCAGGGTGGCAGGACAGTGCCACAGTGTGAAAAGACAGACATTCATCTTCAGTCCCCCTATTTATTTCAAAATTCAGGCCCAAAGGCCAAATGCCACTTGTGTGTGTTTGTGCTAAATATTCACCAGGCTCCACAGCCAGTACCTCCGTCCTCTTCTGTCCTTTGCGCACCCAGGGCCTCCTCTGTGCCCTCAGTCTCCGCAAGGCTCCTGCTGCAGGGGACACTGATGCTCCCCGCCTAACCTCATTATGCACTTTAGCAGAAAACACCTATTCTCCCCATGGCAGCAAAGCCTATTTATAGCATAAGCTACATGCCAAGGCATTTTCAAAGGCCTCCTTTCTAATAATAACCTCGGAGTGTGATTACCGTACCCATCCTGCAGGTGGGCAAACAGAGCTGGGAGGTCTCGTCAGGTTCCAGAGGAGCCCTGAATTGCCAGGCCTCATATCATCCTCTCCCCAGATTTCTCCCTCTCCGCTTCCTGCTAAACAAACTTATCTGTGGCCTGGGAGTGAGAGATGCTATCAAGATCAAGCTGTATCTAAGTCAGAATACTAAGGAGCCACTCTAAGCTCCGGTGGCAGGGACCATTATGCTGGCTTTCTGCCGAGCCCCATTCTCATTAGTAGGTTTGCATGCATGAAGTGCATCTGTGGAGTTCAGATCCGCACAGTCCTCTCGCCCCGCTGTAACTAATCAGCATGCTGAACAGATTTATCGGCATGCAGAACACTCCCAGCCGCCTTCAGTGCCTGCTGAAATGACCGTAACTTCTGTTCTGATGGAATCTTCTGGCCAGGAAATGAAAGGGTAGATCAGAACCTATAAGCAGCTGAATAATCTTCCTGCAGACTCAAAATTTTAAGAGTGCTTTCAAATAGTTCTTCCAGAAAGCTCGGCTTTCCCTGTGGACACAGGAGAAGACCGAAGGATGTGGTCCCTGCAGGTAAGTCCGGAATGAGGAACTGCAAATCTGGAAATGTTCCTAAAGGTGGGCACAGTTTTTTTTTTTTTCTGCCTCTGGGCATTTATTGCCCTGGGGTCTCTGTTCAGGGAATGCACTGGTGGGGGTGGGGCAGGGTTCAGGGTCCTGAGTTTTAGCCCCAGCCCCACCTACACAACTGTGACCTTAGTTGCTAAATTTTTTTGAGCTTCCAAATCTGTAAAGCTAGCACCCACCTGTGCACCTCACTGGATTCTTATGAAAGTCAGAATAGGTGAGTGACCAGATCACCATGTAGACAGACAGCAGGATGCCAACAATCAACCTGGAAGGTAATAGTAGTCTCGCGCAGATATTTTCCAGGGAATCATTTTCCAGAGAGATACTGCTGAGAAGCGGCTTTAGGGTGTGTAACCACAGAAGTCGGAGTCCACGTCACAGCTTGTAAAGCAGACAGCAGCACCGGTTCCCAGGTGCTCATCTCTCCGCAGGCTCGTTCTGGAGTCCTTTTTCTGGGCACAGCATGGGTACGCACGAGTGTGAGAAGAGCCACAAACGCCAACCGCAGGACTCAGTCCCTCAAGGGCAGAAGGCCCTATCACGGGAAGGGAAGTGAGGCTGAGAAGGGGGGCTTCTGAGAGACTGGAGGTAGGGTGACCAGGTAACTCAGACCTAAGGGACTTGGACAGTGTCCTATCTGAATATGTGTTTTGCCTCCTTCCAGCGGCAGAGTCAAGCGTCTGAGTCAGAATACCCCGGTGGAAGGTATGAAGTGTCTCTGAGTCTAAAGAGCAATCCTTACAGTTTTACAGCCTGGCTCTTTTTGGTTTTGGTCCCCATTAGTTTCATTTCCCTCACTGACATCTCACCGACAGGGATCCAACAGAATCACGCGCCTTCTGTTTTTCCTGCATCAGATTATCACCTCTCCGATATTTCCCTGATCTCTGCTGGTGGCTTCCTGCCACCAGCTAACTCTTCTCCTTAACAGCTTGTGGCATTCAGTGTAAAACTGTAGCCTTTAGTAGGGCTTGCATGCAGTTGTCGTGCACGCTTTGTGCAACATTCACCTAAAGCTCATGCGCCTGGCAGCCTTGCCACTGGGATCAAGATGTGACCGTTGTACCACATGGCCAGGAAGTGACAGTTGGGGCCAGGGAGGTGATGCGACTGGTGGGGGGATTTCCTCTCGCAAAATGTACAGCAGACGCCTGCCGGGGCCAATTCAATATTCATAAATGGAAAGCAGAGATGGGTTTCTGTTCCGCCAAGAGCAATAGCTATTTATCATGGCAAATGACTGAAATAGTTGTACATACAATGCTTTACTTGGTGCTGTAAATTGCAGTACACAGAGATTAAATCTAAGCCTCACACTACCCCTGAGCTTCAGCAGCTGAGCCCTATAAATGGATACTGTTAAGAGGAGAGCATCTTTTTCCTGGCTACTATTTACAAGTGTATCTCTATTAAAAGCTTGTTTTAAACATAAATTACTAGGAAGCCTGCCCTGGCCGTAGGCTGGCTCTTCCTTGGGGCGCTGACTCACAGGAGTCACATCTAAATGACACAGTGAGAGGCCTGAGACCTGACCTTGGGAGGGACAGCAGAGGAGATGGAATGGAGACAGATGGACTGCAATGGAGACAGACTTACAGCCAGTCCGAGTGCGGCTGGAGCAGGGCTGGTGGGGACCTTCAGAAATGCAATGATTCTGGAAGCCCAAACCACTGTGGAGGGAGCTTCTTGTGGGATCTACTGCTCTGGGAAGGATGGAGGAATCCTGACCTACAATTGCAGCCCCCAGTTTTCCTATTTAATTCTCTAAGTGCTTTTTCCTCAAACTAAGGTCTGTGCACTCAAAAGTACCAGCATGCCCCAGGGAAGGTGGGAGAAATATGGACCCCTGAAACAGAATTTATAAGAAACTCATGGGAAGCTGGGTGTGGTGACACATTCCTGTAATCCCAGCACTTGGCAACTGAGGCAGGAGGATTGCTGTGAATTCAAGGACAGCCTGGGCTACAAAGTGAGTTCAAGGCCTGCCTGAAGTGCATAGTGAAACCCTGTCTCAAAAAGGCAAAAAAATAAAAAAAAAAAAGAACCCCCAGGGGATTTGTAACCTAGAGGCTTGTACTGTATCCCCAGTCATTTTCCATTATTTTGAGACAGTGTATTACTAAGTTGCTAAATTGTACAGGCTGAGCTCCAACTTGAAATCCTACTGCCTCGGCCTCCCTGAGTACTGTGATCACTGGTGTGCATTACCATGTCCGGCTAGACTATGGGTTTCTGAGTTCTCTTTTGTCTAATCCTACTTTAGAACACTTTAAGAGGAACTTGAAAGACAGATTTTTATGAGCTTTTATGAATGTGTCACTCTGAACTTGAGAAATGCCCAAAATTACCTCAGGATGTACAACAGAATGAACTGGCAACAAGTTCATCCCTTATAAATTAAGCAACTTGTCTATAATCCCTGGGTCAGTAGACTGAGAATGAATGTCAGCATTTTGGGACATGATTGCAATTCTTTACTGTAACTACCAGTTAAGTCAACAAAGTATTCAAAGGACTTTGTGTTATTTGAAAAGATAAAGAGATCTTAGATAAACCTTAGTCTTTATTACAAAAAAATAACAGTTCAGTATTCATGATAAAAATACCACAATAATTACTAAATATATAGACAGAATTTTAGAAATAAAATAATTATGACCAAGTTAGCAGAAGGAAAAACAGGAAAAGGGCAAGGAAAAGTTTGCTAATCTAAGGGGAGGGAGGAAATGACCAAACAAAAAGCAAGGCACACAGAAATACAAATGAAAAGACAAAAAAATACATCCAAATAAAAACCACTCACAATAAATGTAAATGGATAAAACTCACCTATGAAAAGACACTATCAGATTGGACTTTTAAAAAGTCAGCTATAAACTGCTTAGAAGAGAGATACCTAAAACAAAATGACACAGAAAAGTTGAAAATGAAAGACTGGAAAGAGATAAATGAGGCAAATACATATTGACCCAAAGAAAATTGGGAAGTGTTAATTGGCATGAAGGTACCACCGCTAGAAAGGCATGCCTATCAAGTTTTTTGTACACTCAACTGCTCAGCCTTGGAATTCCAAAGGCAAGCCATCAGAGTTACTGGGGAGACTGGCATCTTACAAACATCACAGGAGATTTAACACCCCCTTCTCAGAAGTTACAGAACAAGCTGACCAAAAAATGGAGAGGATATACAAGAGCTGAACAAAATATTAAATATATGACACCTCGCACACAAAGGAGAGATTATATAAATTTTCCAATCACACAGGCGACATTTAAGAAAACTGACTATACCCTAGTCATAAAGGAAGGATCCTAAGTTATAAAGTGGGTGATTTGTAGCTAGCACTCACTGACCACTATAAACTAAACCAGAAATCAAAAATAAAACAATAGTAAGGCCACCATCCTTTCCATCTGAAAACTGAAACGACATGCTTACACTGCTACTTGGCAGTAGTGTGATTTTTATTCTGTGTGGCCTAGTTGCTATGGGACCAGGTTCATTTACATGACATTTATCAGGAGAATCTAAAGAAACAGGAAACTTTCAGACCATTATAGCTTCATTATTCTGTACTTTGAACTGAATTCTAACTCAAAGGGAGGGCGAAGTACCTGACTCCCAGAAGAAAAGGAGGGATAGGGAGTGTTAATTACGACCTAACCCTGTGGCATTAGAAGCTGCACTTGGCATGTGCCCCAGGCTGTGCACTGTCCTGCCACACTATACCCACCTCCTTCTGTCTGCCAGTGCTGGTCAGATGGGCAGATTATCCTTGAAGTGCTCCTGGCACCTGAGCAAAAGTGCTATCCAACTGATATGGCATCTTGGAATCAGAAAATACTATAGTTAATAGTCTGTATGGGACCTTCTGTTTGCTCTTTCATAGGGCCAAGACCAAGAACTTCAATAACAACCTCTCCTTCTCTCTCGGATTTTTGAGCCAGGGT
Source organism: Dinomys branickii (assembly GCA_004027595.1). Lineage (NCBI taxonomy): Eukaryota > Metazoa > Chordata > Mammalia > Rodentia > Dinomyidae > Dinomys > Dinomys branickii. Next base: position 11,633 of record PVLD010017696.1, read on the forward strand.
CTGGCTATGTAGCCTCAGCCGGTCTGGAATTTGTGATTCCCCTGCCTCAGCCTTCTGAGTGCTGGGATTACACATAGGTGCCATGACACCTGGTGTAGGAACAAGAATTTCTGCCAGAGGAATGGGAAAGGCTACGTAGGAGATATACTGCAAAAATAGAGGTCCATGTGTCTCAGGAGAAGAGAGCACTCCCCCAAGAAATCCCTCCAAGGAGAACTAAAAAGGACGGTGCCTCCCCTGGACTGTGCTGCAGCCCAACAATCCGGTACCAGCTCCATAAGGAATCAAACACTAAAGGGAAAGTCCAGGGCTGGGCTGTAGCTCAGTGGTACAGTGTTGTCTAGTATGCAGAAGACCTTAGGTTTAATACCTGTACTGGGAAAAAGACCTTGCACCACCTAAAGAGTGATGGGAGGCAACATCAAGTTAACGTGACCCATCCACTCTCCACAAAAAAGCCAGCGGAGAGCTCCAGAGCCTTCAGCCCGAGCACTGGGCACTGCGGAGGTCACATATCCTGTGGTTTTGTGGCTCCCAAGCCCACCAGACTCCTCCTCCCCCGGACCCTGCTCACCTCAGCTGCTTCCACACCACAACCCTATCGCCTGCCCTGAGGGCTCTGGGGCAGAGAGAGGCTGTGACCGCCGCAGGCATTTCACTGCCAAACCCCAGGGACCCATGGGGCAGCTTTACAAGTTGTAAGGATCTGAGCTGCCTGCTGAGAAGGCAGTGGGATTCTAACAGAGCTATAGTCCAGCACTGCCTCCTCAAATGCATTGTAGACCCAATTCACAAGTGCTTAGGAACAGCACCATGGCCAGCAGGGTGCTCCAGAGCCCCAGGAAAGCAGGTCACTGGGTACATTAGTCAAGGCTGGCATTCCCGCCACCTTCATCACAATGCACGCTCCTTGGTCACGATGGTTACACACGGGATGGGGGCAGCCACTCACAGAGAGGAGCCAAAACCACACCACAATTTACGGTAAGCTGTGCTCATCTTAGGAAGATGCTCCTCTGGAAGAAAATCTCAAGAATTTGAAGAAATAATTCTGGGAGAGAAAAGCAAAGTATGTGTGGTACCAATAAAGAAAGAAGTAACAGGGTTCGTCAAAAACCCAACCTGAAGCTGGGTGTGGTGGTGAACACACATAATCTCAGAACTCTGGGAGGCTGAGGCAGGAGGACTGTACGTTTGAAGCCAGCCAGAGCAATTTAGTAGCTTACTGAAGCTCTGTCTCAAAATAAAAAATAAAAAAGGGCCAGCAATGCAGTTCAGTGTATAGGCCCTGGCTTCAGTCCACAGTACTGGAAACAAAACAAAGCAAAACAACAACAATAAAACCAACACACAGAAAACAAAACCAAAACCCAACATTAGAAATGTGTGGTCCCAGTGTTGTAAAACAAAGACTGTGACTGCTTTCTCTGGAACAACAACAAAGAAGAAACTATGATTCATTCCAAGGGAAGTGGGATTCATCAGTGAAATTGCCAATAAACTTTTTCATCATTTACTCCCCCCCCCATTCACCTTCCCTTGTCCTATTTATTGCCTGTGTCACTCTGCGGCTCCCTTCTCCAATCTGCACCACTTTTCAGAAGTGCGAGGCCTTGGAAGGAGCTGCAGAAAGGTCCTACACATCTGTGATCCCAAGGGCCATGCAGCAGGAGATACTGCACTCCTCTACCAGCACCCTTCCAGCAGCAAAGTATGGGAAAAGTTGCTGTAGGAACTGTACCCACCATGGGGGAAGCACTGGGACTTTTGAAAGAGCTTCTGCAAAGACCCCAGGCAACGCTGCACGTGGGCAGGCACATTATGAGGCTAAGATCAGGTGTCAACAAAACACCCTTGAAAAACTTTCTGTTGCTATAGTATATGCACATGTCTCAGGGGTGGCAGACTCTCTGCAGTTGCTTTTGGCTCTAGGGTTGGAAATAATATTGTTTCTCAGCTCAGACACCATACAGAGGTGTGGAGCACACATTTCAGGACAAGGGTGCATGATTATTATTGTTGCTCCTGCCGAGTGCATGAATTCAGGTAAGAATGATGCAATCACCATGAACTATACCTTGAATCTTGGTGTGTTGACACTAACAGCAGAGGGGGCTTGGGCCATTTCCCAAGGACAAGTGTCCACCCTACTCTGAGTACTGACTTGTTCTTCCATAGAAGGGACACTGGGCAGGCAGTGCTGCTCCACTCACCACCAAGGATGTGGACAATTCCAAAATGACCTTCTGAATCAGCACTGGCAATATTCTTGACTCAGATTTAAATAAGGCAATGACTTCCTCTAGTTCTCTCGGCTGATCCAGCGCTAAGGAATGGAATGAAGCAGCATGTACAGTCAGTGAGGCCGTGCCAGTGATGAGTCAGAAGCTGGGATCCTGTTACAGCCCGAGCCCTCTAGAAATCAGCTGTGTCCAGGGATCCCTGCAGCCCCCACGGCTTACAGAAGATGGATGTTCACCCTGCTTCACCCTTCCCAGCTCTGCCTGAACAGACGGTCATTCTTTCTCCCAGAGCCAGATCTTCCAAATGAATGCACCGGCTCACATGTGGCTACTGGCTTATCACAACCAGCATGCCAATTTTTCCTTCCCTGATCACTTTTTCCTATTTTCCAAGATTCTTTTTTTTTGTAAAGTGTACCAAGCATCGATTTAGATCCAGCACTCACTCTGTGCTGGAACTCAGAGACTCTAATGGTGAGCATGACGGCTCCTGGCATGTCTGGTGTGAGCACGCGCGCGCGCGTGTGTGTGTGTGTGTGTGTGCGTGCGCGCGCGCGCGTGTGTGTGTGTGTGTGCGCGCGCACATGTGTAGGCAGGGGACAGATAAACAAGCATTTGCCACATTCATCATCTATGCTAATATTTGTGAAGTAGAAGGTGTCAAGAGCACTTGGACTGAGGGTTCGGAGTCTTTCCTTCTGCCTCTCTTCCCACCTGTTCATCCCAAACACCTGTGAGGGTCCCGGAAGTCAGTGAGTGTCCCAAGACTGTGACTCAGGGAGGCAGAAGGTGCGTTCCTACTCATCAAGATTGGTCACCTACTGTGCAGTGACTGCTCCCTCACAGCGTATGGTATTAGCTTACAGTTTGGTTGGATGGCAGCTGACCTCTGCACAAATGCAGAGATCAAAGATTTAAGGTGCTGCCAGCCTAAAAAGAGATTTGAGGGTGATGCATAAATGAAGGTGCCTGCATTGGGAAAAAACCCACACTTTCAAATGGCTACTGTCAAAGCCAACAGGTGGCCAATCTAGTGACTTTTCCCCTTTTGTCCTCTCGCTTACCCTTTGGGCATATGAAACACTCCCTCATCTTGGCATCCACCCTGTTTTCCTCCACTGCTTTTCCTGCCAAATCACTGCCCGCTCCCCTATGGCCCAACTCTAAATAAATGTTGACTTCTCCCATTTCCAAGCTGATCCAATCCTCAGCAAATCCCTTCAGCTATGTTTACAAAATGGATCTCAAGTTTATCCTTTTCTATTTCTATGGTTATAGCATGATCTCTTATTGAGCTTTCATAGCCACTTGGACCAATCACAGGCATTCAGCTGCTCCCCTCACAACTCTTGGAGGGCTCCCTCTCACTTATTGACACCTTGTACTGCAGCACGGGTCCTGTTAAAATTAAGACTCATTTTGATGGTCCTGTAAATCTGCTTGTGATTTATTTCTTGGTCATGTGGGCTAGGAAGGTCCTATAAATATACTCAGGACTATGCTGAGTAGTGTAGACAGTCCTCGGCTCAAAAGAAAGAACATAAACACCCAGGGGCTGTTAGCCCTAAAGAGTGCCAGAGACTGCAGCCAACAAAGATCAACATCAGAGACCAGCACCTGCCAGAGCTGACCTATGGTGTCCAGCATAAGCTGGCATCAGACAGCAGTGGCTGGCAGTAGCAGAAGCCAGCACCTGGTAGGGTTCACCCACTGCATCTGGTGGCATCAGGGCGGCTAACAGAGCTGTGCTTTACCAACTCATGATTTCTATCTGAACCAAGCAAAAGAATCCTCAACTGATTGGCAACACTGTCACTGCCTGTGCATTGGTTCCTACTAGGTTTCCCAGGCTGCACTCAGAGAGGATGCATCTAGAGAAACATCAGATTATGTCTTTCCTCATTTAGCACTCTCCAGGGTCTTTTCCCCTCACTCAGAACAAAACTCAAACTGAAGACTCTGCTCCTTGCCCACCACCTGGAAGCATCCCTCTAACATCCCTTACCTGCTATTGTTCTTGCTGTGCTCTCTAGCAGGAAGGATACTCTTTATGCCAGCTCTCCATATGGTTTGCCTGTGTATTTATGTTATTTAAAATATACTAACAAAAATGTCAAGAAGGCCAGACCCTTTTCTGTCTTGTTCATGATTGTATCTGCAGCATTAGAACAATGCATGGCATATAGCAGATGTTCAATAAATCTTTTTCAAATAAGTGAATGAATCAAAACCATGAGACTCTGTAGAAGGTAATCTAAGAGGTTGAGCCTTAAATAAGTAGGCTTTGATGACATTATAAGTAGAAGTTTTTTCTCAATTAAAGATGAATTCAGTTATCCTAAAGTTATGTAGAGCCTATTAATTTTGTTCTAAATTTGAGCTGAACCATTCATTACATTTGCTTTACATTCAGTTGCAACATTTCTGCTTGATTCACTGAAATACACACAAAAAAGGGAGTTTTACTGCATATGGAGGAAATTAACTGCCAGCTTTGGGTCTCATGGATCTATCTATCTGCTGGAGATCAGCAAAGGTCTGCAGCAGAGTAGGGCGAGGGGGAGGACCACGTGTGGGACCCAAATCACCTCTTCTACAAGCTTTCTTCTTTTTTACTTTCTGATATTTAGAGGTCTACTTCAAATACTGTGACTAAGGCTCCAAAGACATTCAGTAATTACTGATTTATTCCTCATCAACACAGTGCCCGAGTTCTTCGCCCATGCCAAAACAGCAAGTAAGATCAGAAGATGAACCTATGGCATATGGGCTACAGCCGGCTGTTTGTTAGGTTTCCCATTGCTGCTCTGGGGCATGCAAATGACCGTTCTGCATCAGTATTTCTTTGTGGTGGTACAGGGAATCTGAGATCCAAAGCATTCTCCAGGACAGAGCTGAGTGTGCTCTGCAGTCCAGGCCGGAATCCTGGGTCTCTCACTTATTGGCATCTTGAACACATTTCTTCTATGCTCTAAGTCTTTCTTGGATGTGAGAAAAAGATAACACAATCATAGTTCCTTAGGGTGATGACAGGACTAAATGATATATTAAAAAATATTTTGCATATAATAAGTGCTCGATACATATATCAATCTTATTGCTTTTAATTTTCATAAGCAGAGTATAAAAAAATGCCAAGATTTGGGACCAGGTCAAACGGCTATGTTTTTAACTCAGTACTAACTCTAATAAGAGCAGCAGTAAGTTCAAGATATAAAAATTCAAAGTGAAGGACATTCAGGGCTGGGGTGTAGCTCAGTGGCACAGTATTTGTCTCGCTTGCACAAGGTACTGGGTTTGATGTCCAGCACTTCAAATCCTCCTCAAAAGAAACCACAGCCCTGCTTAGCTGTAGAGCCTGTCAGTTGCAAGGCTTGATTTAAGCTCTAATCACCTGTTGATCAGTCAGTCCATTAATTCTTTTCTTAGAGTCTATTATATGGATTTCCTCAAGATGCATCATGTGAGGCTGGGGATATAGCTCAATGGCACAGCACCTGCCTGGCAAGTGCAAGGTCCTGCGTTCGATTCCTGATGCCACAAGGAAAAAAGATGCATCATGTGACTGCAACCACAGAAAGATGAAATAAGAAGAAACAATGCAGATATTGTTTCTGATTAGAATGAGCCCAAAAGATAGATCAATACCAGGAGCTAATTCTGAATCTGGGATGCATTGATCAAAAAAAAAAAAAAAAGATTAAAGTATCCTAACAACACAAAGCTTGCACAGATTCACACACTCTTGCCAGGCCTTTATTCATTAATGCCCTCAGACTTGACAAGGAATATATTCAAGAAGACCAATTTCCTGTAGTAATTTTATACTTCGTTGTATATAAAAAGTCTGATAAAAGATAACTAACAATAATAACAACAAGAATTTCATCTGCAAAAACAAATCCAACTGAATTGACAAAAAGCACCCCCCAGCACTGAGCTACAGCAGTCAGCACCTTCAGAAAGGCAGCCCTGGCAGGATAATTAGCTGGTGATGGGACCTGGTGCCCCAGGAAGCCCAGGGGGCACTGCCATCCATCGGCAGGGACTAACTTTCTCTAGGGCTCAGAAGCGCAAATGATTTGTCATTTCCTCAACCAGAGGTCACCTGGAGATAGAAGAAAAAGACAATCGCAGGAAGCCTGGGAATCTCATTAAGTAGGCTCCCAGGAGCAGCACTGCTGAGCAGGGATGCTGTGGGTCCTCTCCAGTATGGGCAGCTGGGCGCACACAGAGGCGGCACAGTGCCCGCCTGGACACCTCATGCCTCACTCCAGCAGCGAGTCGCCATCACTCATTTATTTTGCTGCTCAGCTTCTGTGCTGTAGCTCACAGTTCATTAGATTTGACTGCATCACCATCAACATGCAAAACAGCTACTTGAAGGGCATTCAAAAATATAATCAAAAAAGGGAATAAAAAAACCCTCGGGGGCGGGGATTGAATCCTCTCTTGTCTACTAAATGACACCCAGGTTCTTTGGTTCTAAATCATTGTTTTAAAAATGGTGGTGACATCCACGGATTGTCCCTGTCTGGTGGGTGAGGTGTAGGGCTTGTGGTTCTCCCCTTAGAGCACACGCGCCAAATGTGGTTGAAAATGCTATAGGACGTGTCATTTCTTTAGCCTTTTCTTCCTTTGTCATTTTGAGGTGGGAAGGGCTGTGACTTTACGCGCTTCTGTAAGATGGCTTATTTTACACCTTGCCTCTGCCTGTGATGGGGAAATGATCCTGATGACCAGCTCCGTGCCTCTGGAAAGAGTCGGCTTCCTCCATGAGGCTGTGACCGCCCAGGAGCTGTTTATGGGCTGAGGGTGTACATGTGTACATGCACACCTTTCACTCTAGAAAAACACTCTGCTGGCACAGAATACAGTCTGACAAGTGGGGCATGTTATGTTCTACGGCAGTGGGTCTCAAATGCGGGCGATTCTGTCCCCTAGAAGACGCTGGCAAGCACAGGCATGTTTTGGTTGTCAAGACTGGAGACACACGGGCTGGGGAAGTGGCTCAGTGGTCTAGGGCTCACCTAGCATGTGGGAGGCACTGGATGCAACTGAAAGCAAAAGGAAAAAGAAAGGAAAAAAGAGTAGGGACAGGGCAGGGGCTCCCACTGATACACAGTATGGAGCAGATAGGGAAGCTGCTCACCATCCCAGGGTGATACACAGGGTGGGTCTCGGAACAAAGTACTGCAGCAAGAAGCCTGTAATGGCAATTAGAGCCCTGTGGAGAAACCTTGCTCGAGAGCAGTTGGTTATGTAACCATATTAGAAGACAAGAACAGAAAAGGAGAATCACATTCCTTTCCTAGGCCAGTCATACCACTTCAGGAATGCTCAATCCAATTTCAGCTTGCAACCTGGAGCTACTGTTACTTTTCCTTTAATTACTATATCCCAACTGTTTAAAAGCACAAGTTACTATGAGCAGTAAAATTGTTTTTATATCCTGGGCACCTTGTCTCAGCCCCGGTTCTTTCCTGGATAAGTGGTTACAACATCTCTCTGGACCAGGGTTAGCAGCAACACACAGGGACAGTCACAAGGTGACCCTCTCACTCCACAAGCGAGTCCACAAGGTAATCACAGGGGGAACCCTTTGGATGAGACTTCACTCTGAGTGTCTGAAGTTCATTACTTAGTGTATTTTGTTTCAAAGCAAACCATCTTATACCATTATGCTTTCCACATGCAAGCAGGTTCTTTTAATCACCACGGAGATCTAGTTAGATGAAGTATTATCCTATTCTAAGAAAAAGGAAAGCACAGTGAGGCAAAGCAACCTGCTCAAGGTCACAGAGCTAGTGAGAGAGCTGCAAGCTGAATCTAGGCAGATTCTTGAGAGGCCCCACTCAGCCAGTAGGCCCTCCCTTCCAGCCACTGTATCAAGCCAGCCCTTGGGAGGCACAAATCAGATGGGAAAAGATGAGGGCTGCATGGGACCAGGACTTCTACAGTGATACTTTTTCTTTATGTTTTCTCCTTTCTTTGACTATCTAGACTGTGCTAACCCACCTACAGAACTTCACAAACAGTGATCTCTCCAGATCTTAGATCTCCTGGGTAGAGGTCTGCAAGCACCTTGGCAGACATGGGGAGCAGACCCAAGGGGGCCAGCATTCAGAGGTGGCACAGACTGTGGCCCCCAGGGGCCTCCAGCTCCATGCTGTGCAGCAGGGCCTCAAGCAGATGCTGTCTTGTTTTTCATGCCTGGGACAGCAGCATGGGCAGTGTCAGGAGCAGATCAGCTGAGGACAGTGAGGCAGAGGCTCCACGGGACCCTGCAAGGTGCAATGGCAGAGACTGGTGGGCTCTGTGGGAAGCTAGGGCCGCGTTGGGGCTTCGTGGCATTTCTAAAGGAGCCCATAGCCAATGTGTAAAACTGGCTCCTGGCTCCGATGGATGTAACTCGA
>PVLD010017696.1:20391-41230 GCA_004027595.1 Dinomys branickii
AAAAAAAAAAAAAAAAAAAAAAAAAGGGCACATTTTATTGACAGTAACAGCTGCCCTCTACTTCCTTACCAAGGACCAGAGAACTATGCATACTCTTTCCCTGTTCCTTGGTCATTCCACAAGGCAGGAACTGTCCATATTTCATAGATGAGGACTATGAGGCTCAGAAAGGTCATGAAATTAGCCCAAGGTCACAAAGCTAGTAATGTCAGTCAGGATTCCAACCTGGGTCTGTTGGACTCTAAAATTCATAGTTTTTCCATGATTGTATCCTATTTTTCACACTGCTGCTGGGATACTGTGATATAAGGAGAAATAGTCTTGCTCTTTATCCCTGTTCCTGGCACCGAGCTGCTAAAACCCTGGTCATTTCCTCGGCAGCAGGGTGGGGAGAAGTTCTCTGCTCTCTTTGGTCTCAGTCCCCAGCCCCCCCCCATGCAGGGTTCTAGGACCCTCGGGGCCTCTGGAGTGAGGGTCTTTCTGGATACGAATGAGGTGACCAGTGGCCAGGTCCCTAGGCAGCTTCAGCCTTGGGTCTGGTCCCCCAGTGATTGAACTTTCCGCCCCACCTGCCCAGGGCTGAAGATTAAGCTCACGACCAATGGCTGGTGCTTTTGCCAATCCTGCCTATGTCACAGAACCTACAAAAATGCCCTCAATGATTATGAGTAATTTTAATAAAACATGTTCGGTATGGTGGCACATGGCTATAATCTCAGCACTCAGGAGGGTGAGGCAGGAGAATTGCCACAAGTTAAGGTCAGCCTGGCCTACATATTGAGCTCAAGGTTAATCTGCACTACAAAGTGACATCCCGTCTCAAAAACAAACAAACAAAAGATGAAACAAAACACAGTACAGTGTTTCCTTGAGTTCTGTGAGTCATTACAACAAATACTGAACCTGAAGATGTTCTGTGGAACTCACCAGTTGTAGGCAAGTCAGCCAGTATGGGTACCTGGGGACTCACCTGAAATAGGGGGCGTGTTGTGGGATTGAGCCATTAACCAGTAGGATATGAGCTAACTCGGGGTTTTCAGTGTCAGACTCAATTAAACTGTAGGACACTCCTTGCTGTCCACAGAGACCACCTGGTGTGCAAAGCCCACACATTTGATGTCAGGAGTATTGAGTGAGAAACAGTTTTCCTTTAACTACAACTTTCCAAAGTATCCCTTTGTGTGTGTGTGTGTGTATGTGTATTCCAAAGTGCCAGAATACACACACACGCACACATACTTTTTTCCAATTTATCTTAAATCATCAGCACACCTAATCTCAAATGTCACCACATACACCCAGGATGAGCTCATTTTCTGGGTGCCGGGAACATAGGACTGTCTGGCACTGAAAGCGAACACAGTCCGCAGACGACTGCATGGCAGAAGGCGGAGGGGGCACGGAGAGGAGATGTCTATGAATATTCACAGGCCAGACTCTCTTCTGGCTGCAGGCAGTGCAGAAAGACGAACGCCAGGCCTCACACTGGGCATGCCATCCCAACCCCACGACAGGCACTGGTGCCCATTTTACACACGAGAAACTGAGGTGGAGAAACACCTGCATCCCCAGGACTACTCAGTTAGTGGGAAGCTCTGCAACCACTTTGCTTGACTCCAAACCCCTGTGATCAACAAATGTCAAATGATGTTCTATGGTCCTCTGTGGCAGATTGGGGTGGGGTGGGGTCATCAGAAGCCCAAATGGGTAGTGATTGAGCCCCTGCCCCTAACAGCTACATTTTCCATACATATGAAGGTATGATAAAAAATACAATGATTGTTTATATTTTGTAAAAAAATTACTACAATAAAAGATACATAGCCACTAATTCCACTCAAAATCCTCTCCTTTGTTTTAAGCACAATTATCCCATCATTCCCACCACTTTCGGAAGCCATTCTGGAAGTCTTCCTTCATGGGTGTCTTTAGTTGCCCTGTCCTGGCTGTCTCAATGCCTGAATTAACTCAACACATTTATCTGTCACAGTCATTTGGCTTTGGGGAGGAGCCAGCAGTCACACAGTGCCTGATCTGGTGAATAAGGTGGATGAGGACACACTGTAATTTTTTTATTTGGCAGTAATTGCCAAAAATATTTGATCAGTTCAGAGAATAAAAAAAACCCAGTAAATATCTACATTAAAATTATTACAACAAAAGCCACATTGCCATTATTTTCCCTCAAAATCATTCCCTGCTTTGAACACACAGCCCATTGTTCTTGGCAATGCATTTTTTACTGTAGTAAGGTTTTTAAAATTTAAGCATTCACTGTCTATTATGATCACCCCTTGTATTTAGAGACAGGGGTTCCCTGCAGAGAAGCAGCGAGGGACACTGGCTAAGCTCGCTCTGTTGCAGAGCTGCCTGTGTTCAAAATCAGGCTTTACACCTGCCGGCTTGGGGACCTTGGAGCAAAGCACTGCTCCTCCTAGGTCTCACCTTCTTCAGTTCCAAAATGACATAATGTCAATAGCCACGATAGGGAGGGGTCAGAGGATGGCATGTTCAAGACATGGACGGTACCTGCCACGGCCTGGCACTTATCACAATGGCACTTTCATTAACTTGTTGGGACTCCCAAGCCTTGTTCAAGGTAAAAAAGGCAAAAACCAAATACTGTTATGGACTGAACGCCAGTGCCTCCCCCAGATTCACAGGCTGAAGCCCCACTCATGAGACAGAGGAGGTTTGGGGTGGGTGACTGCATCATGAGGGGAGAGCCCTCACGGATGGACTGCTGCCCTTAGACGATGCCCCAGAATGCTGTCTTGCTGTCTTTCTACCCCATGGGGACATAGAAGGAAGCTGACCCTCTGTGACCAGGGTCCTTCAGGGCCTGCCATGCTGATACCCTGATCTCAGACTTGCAGCCTTCAAAATTACGGCAAACACATTTCTGTGGTTCCTAAGCGTTCCAGTCTGTGGTATTCCGGTACAGCTGCTGGAACTAAGACACACACAAAACTGCAGGAGCAATTCTTAGAGCAACCACAGAATACTCCCCTGGAAGAGCTGCCCTGATTTGCAGCTCTGCGTCACACTCCCTCTCAGCCCCGCTGAACACGGGTTTCTTATCATCAGAATGCTCACCTGCAGGATGAGCGGGGCTTCGGCCTCACTGGCTGAACCCCGGCTATGGCCCCATTGCTGCTTATCGCCAGCTCAGCAAGAAGTTCAGTGCACAGTGTCTTCCAGTGATGAGGTCAGTAACCCCACAGCCCCAAACTAATTTGTTTCCACTGCTCAGAGCAGGTGGCTGCGATGCCACTGGCTCTCTGCTAAGCTGCAACTTGGCTCTTGCACCAGAAGGACTGGGCAGAACAAAGTGCTTGCATCAGCCATGCCAGCCTGGCAGCTCCTCTGCTGGGCCACACCCTGCAGGGCAGTGGGGTCTCGGGTCCCTTTCAGGGTCCTTCCATCAGAACTCTGCCAAATGAACCAGGTTCCCAGGAAAGGTCTGCCTGGCTTACAATACAACACGAGCCACATGTGAGCTGGGATTTTCTCTTGCTTTGTTCCCTGCTGTACCCAGGACCTAGGACAGAGCACGGTCTGAGGGTAGGGGAGGATGGCGGCATTCTGGTGACCGAGCACCTGCACCATCACAGAACACGCACAGTGGCCAGGTATGGTGCCCCTCGGCCCTTCCCCAAGCAAGGGACTAGCAGGGTGACACTCTTGACACTGCTCTGCTTTGGGCTCCCCACCTGTCACCTCAGCTGGTAGTGCCACACCTGGGGCCTCTGACAGTCTCCCTTTGGAGAGGTTTGACCTTTTCTTTCTCCCAGGCAGCAAAGAGTCTGTTTGCTTTGAAGCAATGAGTAAGAAGGTCAACTTGCGTCCTGGCCATGGCTCACTCCTTTCGCACTCATACTGCCAGGAGCAAAAATGTTAGAGCCAGGTGTGCCCGCAGAAGTCACCTCCTCAGGGAAGGGGTGAGGAGACCGAAACCTGAGACATAAACCAAGCAGCCCAAGCACACAGCGCTGGACTCCCCCTCTCAGCAGCGCTGTCTAGGTCCTTTTCTATCTAACCAGCCAGGAAGTCTCAGATCAACTCATGCAAGTGCCCACAGAAAAGCCCAGCTTTCTTTCTACACATCATAAGCACAAAAGGACCTACAGTATTAACACAGACACAGATTTTCTGTACACAGAGGTATGTACATATAGCACACAAATATACACATATTCACAAATGCAATTAGTATATAAATGAACTATTCTGTAATTTCAAACACATTTACTTCTTTTGTTTTATGCCTATTTATTATAGCATAATAAATAGGTACATGTGCAAAAGTTAGAAATGCAGTATGAGAAAGGAGAAATGTATGGGATTTGCAAAAAGCACATTCAACATTATAATTGCTTTGACTTTTTTTTTTAGGTACAATACTGGATGTGCTTTGGAACTTCAACAGCGAAGCAGAACATTGCAGTTTTATTCATCAAAAGGAGATGAAATGAGATGATTGGGAAATATTGTCTGGCCCAACTCCCTGTTAAAGATAAGGGAACTTCCACCGAGGGAATTAAGTGATTTCCTGTCTATGTCAGGGTGCTGCTGATTCGTCCCTAAGGGGAGCTGCCACATGGATTTATCTGTTCTTAGGGTCACAGCATCTGTGCTCGGTGGGGTCCTGGGATCACTGAACTGAAGGAACTGATCACAATGAGGATGCTAAGATACAGAGGAAAGGTGAATTCCCAAACATACCTGGATTTTTTTTTTTTAATTGTCACTTTGTTTTAAACAACGGGGAAAAGGACAGGTGGAACCTGAGGTTCTGTCTCCCATGCTGTTTCCTGGGGGCACCATTTAATGACCCACACAATGGGGCTCCTTTCCTTCCACAGCCACTTAGGATAAATCTGGGCCCTGTTTGTGGGGAGAAAATTCAGGCTGTAGGAGCAGTTCCTTTCCTCCCCTTGGTTACTTGAAGAGGCCAGATTGGGCGCACGTTCTCAGTCTGGTCCCATCTATCAACACAAGTCAAAGGCTGTCTCTCACTTGTGACAGGACTAGCACTTCAGCAGGATTACAGCTCCTAAAAGTCACCCTGCAAGCAGAGGCAGCGGCCCCAGGAAGAGTCTGCCCACAGCCTTGGGCTAAGGCAGACGCAGGGCTACCCTGCTGGGGGCCACGGGGGCAGGCGACTGTCCCCTGAGTGGCGGCTGCCAATGCGTCTGCCAAATGTAGGAGTCCACTTACCGCAGTGCGACTGGAAAACCTGTGGCTTGATGACCTGATTACAGGCACTGCACACTACGAGATAGAAGTCGTCATGTGCTGGGTAATGGCCAAATAAGTGCATATCTGTGGGGAAATGAAAACAGTGTTTTTTGAAAAAGCAGTTAAGTCTCAGAAGGTGTACAGTTTCCTCTTGGAATTTCTTCAAGGACAGTTTTTCAAACAGGACAGGCAGGAAGGGAATCAGCTTTGCTAAAGGGAATGCAGTTTCCCCAACTCTCAAAAGAAGCAATTGCCTCAAAGAATCCCTTCTTATTTCACCCCAGAAATGGACTACGTGGCTGTTGACTGGGTCAGCGGTGTTGGAGCTACCCCTAGTTACACGCTATGGGAACGGCCCTGCCAGGAGACAGAGCTGGGCAGGGGCTCCCACAAACCTATGCCTATTGCCAGTGGCCCCTCAGGTTAGTGAGGGCTGGCAAGAGGGGTCCAGTTGGCCTCACAGTTGCCTGAGTGTCCTCATCACCAAGGCAGACATTGTCACTGTTATCCATTGTTCTCCTGGTAAATATCTACCGAGTGCCCAAATGTGCCAGGCTCTGTGCTAGGCAGCTGGGAAACTGGGGGAACCAGAACAAAGTCTCTGCTCTCCTGAAGCCTAAGACAGAAGAAGCAGAAACACAAAGCACAATCACACTTGTTGTCCCTGGTGGTAATGGAGGTGGCAATGCTGGGATTGGGGGCTCAGCCTTGTCTGAGGGTCAGACAGTAAGGAGGGGGTGTGTTAGCTGAGACCTCAGGATGAGGAGGGAGGATGGAATTTCAAAGCTGAGGCCAGGGAAGGAGCTGTGTGTCTTAGATGAGGCTCGGATCTCTTGGCTGGAACAGAGCAAGGGACTAACAGCAGGGCACTGGGGCAGGGGAAGGAGGGGAAGGCCCAGAAGCTGTCACTGTGTGGACCAACGTGAGGATTTTGAACCTGAGTTTTAGAACAACGGGAAGCTACTGAGGATTTTAAAGCAAGGAAGTGACAAGTGTGATCGGACAGAGACTGTCAAAAGATCAGTTATGTGGCACATACCTGAGACATGAATGCCCATGTCTCACACGAAACCTGTGAAGCAACATTCCTAATAGCTAATAGGTAGAAACGATCCAAGAGCCCAGCTACAGTAATGGAGACGCAGAACATGTTATAGCCATAAAACAGAATACTGTTCTTCATCCATAAAAGGGAACACAGTACTGACACACGCTACCACACGGATGAACCGTGAAAATTACACGGAGTGCAAGGAACCAGACACAACGGGCCACACACCGTATGCTTCCGCTTATGTGAAGGGTCCAGAACAGGCAAATCTGTGCTGACAAAGAGCAGTTTTACGTTGCCTAGGGCTGTGGGGGCCTGGTGGGACTAAAAACCACTGAACTGCACATTTTAAATAGGGGAATCAAATGGGATCTAAATTGTTTCTCATAAAGTCAGCACCCACAAAACAGGTTGGTTCTGAGGGAACCCTCGTACTCCCTGCACTCGGTGGGCAGTGCCTGGGCAGCTCCTCCTGCCTCTTCTCAGCTGCCTGGCCCAAGCAAGTGACCTGGGCTCTGAGAATTGGGTAGCCATGACCCCGCAGGGTTAGTGGAAGAGCTAATAACAATGTACACATGCAGGTGCCTCTGTCGCAACCTCCTGAACTTTCTCAGGTTGAGAGAGGAAGTTCTGCAACCTTCCTCCCAAGTTCTCGTTTGCAGATTCAACCTAGGTCTCTGATGAAAACTCCAAACACATGATGGTTCGCTCAACCAGGATTCTAGGCAAGAAGGAAGAGGCAATTTCCTTAAGTTAAAGGGAAGGCTTGTTAACCACCCAACAGATGTCTTCATGGAAGCCCCATGGCTCTGTGTTCCTTCCTCAGGGGGCCCTGCTGCTTTGAGGGAAATGGACCCAGCACATTTTACCGAATAGAGAGGAGCAGAAACCTTCCCCTTGCCCTAGAGGAGGCAATGAGGGAGAGCGTACTGGGTGCCCTGGCAGAGGACTCCCAGAGGTGGGGCCTTGTCAGGTTTTAGGAGTGGACCGTGGAGCAGGGACGGAGACACACGCCCCATTGAATTTCTAACTGGTGGGTCACTGGTGAGTGTGGTCTGCTTCTACCCCATTGAGGAACTTGCCTCTTCCCACTCCTACTTCTGACTAAGGCCTACACCTACCATCTGCCCACCCCAGGTGACCGAGGGGACGTTGTTGGTTGGTGCCTGGAGGCAGGGAGCCCCATGTAGAAGGGTGAGAGAGCACCACTGCTGGGACAAGATCGAGGAGGCTGGGGCTGGGACTCCCTGAGCCAGGGGCCTGAGTTACAGGAGCCCCACGGGCAGAGTCTCACAGGAGGGACAGGTTGCCTTTGTGTGTGTGTGTGTGTGTGTGTGTGTGTGTGTATGTATGTGGGTGTGGTGCCGGGGATTGAAAACAAGGCCTTGTGCATGCTAGGCAAGCATTCTTTACTGAGCGACATCCCTAGCCCCCATCTTTTGGAGGTAGGGCCTTGTGAAATTGTCTAAGTGGGCCTCATACTTTTGCTTTTCCCATCTCTGCCTCCTGAGTAGCTGGGATGACCTGGCGTGGTGACACTACACCCAGCCAACACATCACCTCTTGAGCCTTTAATGCCGATACCATCTTGTCTCGCTTTTATTTCCAGGCTTATTCTTATAACATATATTCATTTTTTTAAATAGCAAAACTGATCCATACTCATAGAAGATATTTTTCAAAACTGCAGAAAAGCCAGAATATGTTAAACAAAAACTACCGACAACCTATATTAACACTTAGACTTAAGAGTGCCATTTTCTGTTCAGAAACATGCAAAACTAGGAGCTGCTGAGGGCTGACTTATTTTTATTCGTTCAGTAAGAGTGTACTGAGTTGCATGTATCCCTTCTGCAACAAGTCACTGTATGAAGGAGTAAAGCAAATATATTAATTAAAAAAAATTAAAAACCCATCCAAACCAAGCATCATTAAAAATCCCTTGAGCGCCAACTCTTGAGCCAGACACTGAGTCGAGAGTCTGCACGTGCACTGTACCTTTGCGATGAGCTGCTGGGGACACCAGTGGAGCCTCTACCTATACACACCTGCTGTGTCACCATGGTGCAAAGAGAAGTTAGGCTCGTCTACAGCCACCGAGTTCCTTCACTTGCTGGTACTTTTCTTGGTTTCCTGCGAGGGCAGTTTCCTCTTTGCACCTGTCTGCTTAGAGCACTTCTCCCCTGGAAAGAGCAAGGACCTGCCTGCCCGTTGCACAGTCTGTGGTGAGCAGACCTTCACATCTCCTCCACAGTCTGAGGGTTGGGGAGCCTGGTAGATGGGGAGCAAGGAGAGGGTGTTCGGCTCCCAGAAGACCCCACTTCACATGGCTGCCCATTGAAGGTCAGTGTGCTGTTTGCATAAATTAATATGGGCTGAGGATGTAGGAGAGACAAAGGCTAACATGCCAGTACCATGCTAGGTGCCCTGCTAATTAATATTCTCTCTCTCCCCTAAGTAAAATATTCAGTGCACAGTTAAAAACCAGAACAGCAGGCTCACATCAGCTTGTGAGCACCAACAGCGCATGTTCTGCCCCAAAATTCAGGGATTGGCCACAGCTGCAGCACTCACGCCATAGAACTGGAGAAACACTATTAAACATTTACCAGTGTGACCCTGAATACCGATGGGCAAAAAAAAGACAATGAAACCCCAAGCTGGTGTTACCCACCATGGCAGGTAATAGCCACCCCTCCAGCATTTGTGATGTGATAACATTGGCTCCCGCTTCGTAGCTAACCTATGGGGCTCGAGTCTCTGCTTTCCTGGCAAGGGAACAAAGGTAAAGCAATTTGCTAATGATCTTGTGGGGGAGATTTGTACAGCAGGCAGGATGAAGTTCCAGGACATGGATGCTCCCTCAGCAAGATGGTGTTTCTTTAATTCTAGAGCAGGATCTCATTCACAGAGGAAGCCACTGTGGTTCAAATGTCCCTTTGGAAACACCACTGCCACAGTATTGGTGGTGGGGGGGAGCTTTAAGGAGTGATTAGAGCTGGGCGTGGGGCATGTGCCTGTGATTCCAAGCCTCTGCAAAGCTGAAGCCTGGTCCAGGTAACTCAGTAAGATTCTGTCTCAAAGGAAAAAATAAAGAAAGGGCTAGGGATGTAACTCAGTGTGAAGGCCTTGAGTTCAATCTTCAGTACAACCAAACCAAACCAAACCAAACCAAACCAAAGAGGTGCTTAGGTTTTTAAGTGATGAATGCCTTTCTCATGGGAGAAAGCAAAAGCAAGTACGATTATAAAGTGAGTTTGCTCTTCATGGTTTCGTTGCCTTTTCCATGTGCAATTCTTGTCCTGCTTTTCCACTGTGGTTCTGTTTATTTGTTTTGGTGTTTTTGAGACAAGGGCTTGCTCTGTACTCCAGGCTGGCCCTGAACTCACTATGAGGACTTGAATTGGAGGCTGTCCTCCTGGTCTAGCCACCAAGTGCTGGGTTACAGGTATGCACCACCATGCCTGGTTTCCACAGTGTCAGGATGCAATACAAGACCCTTGGCAGATGCAGCTGCACAGTGATGGGACTTCAGAGAACTGTACAGTCTTTACAACTATAAGCCAAAATAACCTCTTTCCTTTACAAATTATCAGGTCTCTAGCATCCTTTTAGAGCAACAGAAAATGGGCCATTACAGGGAGTTTCCTGTATGACCAGTGGCTGTCCCGAGATTCTTAAGTGTAATGGGTGGGTAGCATGGACACTGTAGAGACTCTGGGCTTGATTCATATCTTAGACAAGGCATAGCAAGGTTTTATCCTGATATTCAGAAAGGCACATGATTTAAAACTTAAGAATTATTTCTAGAATTTTCCATTTAATGTCTTCGGACTGTGCCTGATGGTCGGTAACTGAAACCATGGAAAACAAAACTATGGATGGGGTTGCATGCCTACTGTATTTATGTCATAGAAACCAACAGCCCCTACGAAGCAGGATTTCTTTCCTAGGAGAGTTGGTCATTACAACACTAACCAGGCAACAGCTGTCCCAGGGTCCTTCCCCTAACCCATGCCATCTTCTTCCCTGGCCCAATTTCTCCAGCTACAAAACAGAAAACACACATTCATCACCCACATCAGACTAGGATGTAGACAGGCTTCTGTGAACTTTGGAGGAAATCACTGCATTAACATAAAAGTACTGTTACTAACCCAAGGACTTAGGTGCAGTAGAACCAGGTAAATAGGTCGCTCACTTCCTGTGTTGAATGAGCACATAGAGCTATAAGCAGCCACAGGGCAGTGTGTGCATGTGTGCGTAGATTAAGTTCCTGGGGGTCTTCCACTGTCTGTTTATTTAAGGCTTACTCATGACAGGGTTTTTGGGGACAGTATTCACAGAGCAGCTCCATAGGGTAAGACCAATGCTGCCTATCAATGTATCACCTGTGGGCCGCTCTTGGGCCCCTGCTGAAGCAAGCAGCCCTCTACTTCCCTAACTGGACTTCTGCTACAGTTCTCAGTGGGATGGAATCAGCTATGTTCACAGTGTCAACTGAGCCTGCACACCTGCCCTGCTTCCTGACTCAGCTGAGGCTCCTGGAGCTTCTGTCTGGCTCTGACCCAGTCTCTCCTCACACACCCCTGCCCAGGGCAGGGGAAGGAGGGGACACAGCTCAATTTCCATGTACAGACACAAGGCTTGGGATAAGGGTATTGTTTCTTTGAAAGTGAAGTAATAACTCTGCTTCCCCAGTGTAGCTGGTAAATTGTTTCTAACGTTGATACTAAAAAAGAAATTGGCAGAATGGGAGTAGCATTTTATTCAAGATGAACAGCTTTCTAAGGAGAACTCTTTTGCCAAGCAAAGTCGTGTGTGTGTAAACTCTAGTTATATCCAATATTCACTCTTTGAAAGCGGCTGTGGTTCAGGAGTGGGCAGGGTGACACTTCCGATTCATTGTTTGGACAGGACTTGTTTCCAAGATGAGAAGGTAGCTGGTTTTGTGGATTCAAGATCAAACTAGATGCTATGTGCTTTTGAATTTGCCCCCAGATACTTTCCAAAGCTCAAGACGTTGACATTAGGAAGCAACCACTGGGGGGAGCGTGAAAGATGAAACACTCACGGAAGAGTGAGGAAGGGTTGGCGTCTTCCTCCTGCAGGTGGGAATTCCAAGCCATGCAAGAGACAGAGAAGCCATAAGAGGCAGTCTGGGCTTTGAAGGCGACTGAGCAGCACATTGGCAATTGATGATAAACCCCATGGTGGGAAAAGAGGATGGCAAAACAGACAACCTTTTTTTTTTTTTGGCGGTACTGGGGATCGAACTCAGGACCCTGCGCTTGCTAGGCAGGCGCTTATTCCACTGAGCTATATCCCCAGCCCAAAACAGACAACCTTGACAGTGTGGAAAAATAATAAATCCTCACCACATGGTCTTAGGCTTCCCCACAAGTTTTTTCCACGGCTGTGAAGCCACCTCTGCTACTATGGGAATTATGAACATGCCAAGGTGGCACAAGCAGTAACGCTGTCACTGAAAATCATTTTTAAGCTATACTTTCCCTTTTAACTTCCTTTCTAAAGCACACTGTAATGAAAAAGAATGGGACTTTGTTTATGTGCATTTCAATACTCCCGTGCTCCTCCCAAGAGGGCAGAAATGAGCCTGCTGAGACCTCAGCCTCTGCTCACTGGGAGACAACTACATTCACAGACCCTAGCAGGACCGGGATGGAACAGCCGTGTGATGATGGCCAGGGGGCCACTGGACTTCTTTGAAAAACTATATCAAAAAGATCTGCTGGTGGCTGACAATGGTTGTCTTGTGGGCTCCACCTGTGTGGCTCAGGTAGACAGAATGATCCAGAAGAACAATCGCTGGGCTCAAGGCCACATATGACTGATGACAAGCAGATCCGGATTGGGACCCAGAACAGACGGTCCTCAGGGCCCTTCTCTCCCTTCTTGATTGTAATATGTTCACTCTACAGTTTTTAAATTTTTCTTTCACCAGTGGAATTTTCGTTGCATTTTAATCAGTGATGCCACAATAAAAGCGTGCAGTCTTATCCAACATTTTTCCTTTGCTCTGACAGAGGGATTTTTTTTGTCCAACTCTAAAAATGATCTTAAATTTAGAAGACAAAGCAAGTTGGGGTCCTAAAATGACAACAGACCCAATACTTCCTGTGTTCCCAGCACAATGTTGAACTCTCCTCGAGGAAAATGTGGGCCTCAGAGACAGTGAAGTCTAGAAAGTGAAACTGAAATAGGGCACAGAAAGCCAGCAGTGTGGCCCACAGTCTCACCTCAGCCTCGGTGTGGGCCTAGGTGACAGGACCAGGCCTTTCTCCCAAAGCCTCATTCTGCTTGGCAACCAGGCAGCACTGGAAGACACCGGGGAAAGGTGGAAGTTCCCTGTAAGGCTATGTGACTGTCCCCTCCAGATACCCAACCCTGAGCCCCCAACCAGTACGACCCATGAGCCAGCCAAGTTCCCATTCATCAAAAGGACCTTCAGGTGGAGGAGGTCAGGGGCAGCAACCAGTCCTCAGATGCTTTCTTGGGCTTTAGGCCTCAGACCAGCTATACTCCAGTTTAGAACAAAAATGCACTGCCTATCACAGTGCCCTGGAGTCAGTCACCCTGAGTTGAAGTCTCAACTCTGCCAGTTGTCGTGATGATCCTGTCTGAGCTTCTGCTGCCTCCTCTGGGAAGTGAGTGACATACTGTGAAGCCACTGGCACACAGTAAGGGTGTAAAGCTAGGACACGTTTCCTGTGGCCTTCTTGTCTGCAGACCCATCCCTGCCCCGGGCAGCCCCTCCAGTGCACCTCCCACCCCGCAGTGCACGCTCTTTGCTAAGGCTGCAGCAAGTGACAGGTCTCTGCCTCGGACTCACTGGATGGGGCTCCTCTGGAGGATGGGGATCATGACTTACAGCTCTTTAGATCTGCACAGCCAAACAGTTTGGCCCGTGGGTGCTTAATCAATGATAATACATTAAGTAGGCTGAAGCTCCCAAGAAGGTGATTTAGCTTTTCTGTTCCCTCGTTTTCTCTTCTCCTCAAAGGAGGAAGTAGTAAATGACAATAAACTGCCCTGCCATCCACGCTGTTATCTAAATGAGGAGGTCAGTAATTATACCTATTTGTTTACTGTCTGAGGCCCTTGGAAGATAAGTGCTACCTGAATCGGAAGCAGGCGCATTCCGGGTCCTCCTCCACGTTCGTGAAGAGCCTTCCTTCCCGTGGCCTGCTATGCCAAGCTCCTGAAGGGGGCTCCACTGGCGAACACAGCTACCACCTGCACACTAATGGCCCCCTCTGAGCCAGCACTTGGGGTGAGCATGCGGTGTTTTCCGGATGCCTCCTCTGGTCCCATTTTCTATTTCTGAGCTCTTTTGCTGCCCTTTACATCAAGACCTGGTCTTCACTGAAGGCTATCTGGGCTTGGCAACCAGCTATGCGGACAGGATGGCTCTCTGTACCCCTTGTCAAGTTGGCCCCAGGGCCCAAGTTCTGTGTTCCAGCATGTTCAACCAAGGATCCGCCAACCCAGATTATAGAGAGAAAGGTGCCAGCCCACTGGGGGGAAGTTCTAGTCCCTTCCTCCTGGCTTCCATGCTGGGGGGGGGGCATCCTAGAGGGCACACAACTACTTTAGAATGGTCACCCCCAGGCTCCCTCCCTTCCCAGCTTCTCCGGCCTGTTTAAAAGTTTATTCAAATCTTTATGCTCATGTAGTACTTCCTCTAATTTGAGGACTGTAGTTGGGATATGTATTTTCAAAATCACTAGGACTCCCTGGGCATATTTTCCTTGACTCATTTCATAGCCTCCTTGGTATGTCTGTGTCCCCACCCCAATCTCCAGCCAGACATTTCAGAGCTTGCTCTGTGAGGCCAGTTTCCAGCTGATCCCGGGTGGCATGTCCTACTTCCATCCTGCAGCACCTGTTGGGGTCAGGTTGGTCTCCGGGCACAGTCTGCAATGCCTTCCCTTTTGCCTGCCCTCCAAAAGAGATCTCCATGAGGTGGAGGCAGTGGCCACATCTTAGGGAAGAGGGCACTGAATTTGGGGACAAGGAAGTGATGTTTTCCCCCACATGACAGATTATGGTTTGAATGTGTCCCCAAGGTTTATGTGTTGCAAACTTAGCCACCAATTCAACAGTGCTGAGAAGTGAGACCTTTAAGAGATGACTGGGGCACAAGGGTGGAGGATTGATGTCGCTGCTGTGGAGTGGGTTAGTTACTGCTGGAGTGGGTTAAGAGTTCCTCACCACAGGATGAATTCAGCCCCTTCCCCTCCCTCTCTCCTCCCTCCGCAACCCCCTCCTGCATGTGTGCGGTTGCCCTTCCACCTTCCACCATGGTATACCCCAGCTAGGAGGCCCTCCCTCTGTGCTGGTCCCTTGACCTTGGACTTCCCAGCCTCTAGAACTGTAAGACAAACATTTCTGTACTCTGTAAGTCACCCAGTCTGTGGGATTCCATTATAACAGGAGAAAATGCACTAAGACGTGGTCAAAGAGAATTTCCAGGCTGAACATGAAAGTGCTATTAGAACACCTTAAATGGGTCAAGGGGAAATCAATGGAAAACTCTGCTTTCATGTCTCTTCCTGTAGGACAGTGCATCCGCTTGAGGTAGTGCCCTGACTCACTGGAGGAGGGACTAAGGAGTCCTCCACATTCCTCTTCAGCTCTTCCATTATGGTAACTGGTCCAACAAACAGGAAGTGTGTCAGGATAAGAGGTGGGAGGGAGGAGAGAGAAGAGGACGAAGCCATATCCACACTGCACAGGACATCTCTGCACAAAGCAGATGAACATGACATCAGAGTGGTTACTGAGGGCTGTTTGCCTGCCTGTCTGTGTATCTGTCTGTCCTGTCATCTGCCATGGGAAGCTTCACCTCACTGGAGCACTGTGCTTCTGAGGAAGATTTAGTTTGGTTTCTACCTGTTCGATTGCTGTATCAAATGCTACATTTTTGGGTGACAAATGTGAGACATGGTTTTAATAAATTAATAAAAGTTTTAACATCGAGGAAAAAGAACAGCAAGGAATGTTCATTGGCTTTCAAGGGCTGTACTGTAAACTGCAGCAGAGTATGGATGGAGTCTCAGACATATCTTCTCAAGTGTATCACAGCTCTGTTCACAGGTTTGGTGCTAAGTGCAGGTCTGAACTGAAGTTTTCCTTACAGGCAGCTGAATCCAGATACCTCCCTAACACCTGAATAGACTTTCTGCCTAAGAAATGGCCACTCCCAAACAACTTGACATCTGCCATCTTGCTTATTGTGATTCATGGGCCGATATGCTTTAGGCTTTCGGGATTAGAACAAGATGGAAAGCCTAAGGCAAAGGAATTGGGCTGGGTGGTCAGCTGTCTTTGAGAGTCAAATGCCAAACTCAGGGTGCCCTGCTATGACAGGCACAATTACAGAAGCAGCAATTCCCACAAGTTTTCTGTCTCTGTCAGAGATTTTAATTTAGAAATGACTGGGATCACTTTAGGAGTGAGGGGAATCCGTCCACCACAGACAGATGTACTGCTTGTCCCAGTGCAGCAATCTGAGAGATTTCCTGGGTGATGCTGCAGTGCAGTGGTGAAAGCAAGTCCACAGAGAAGCCCGCTCAAGGGCGTCTCATGAATGCGGGACATGTGACATGTGTAAAGGCACAAAAGAGGACCTTGCAGTGACATTGTTGCATGGCAGGCCTTAGCTATCAAGCTGTATGAAGGTTTCAGCCATGCAGAACATGTGACAGAGACCAGTAATCCATGTGGCCGAGAAGGTACAGCCCAGAAAACTCCCCTCCCATAATTCCAGACATCCCAAACTCTGGTCCACGGAGGAGGTTACATCAGCATTCTATTTGCAGAGAGGAGGATGAAGATGGGATTCTCTGCTTGGACTAGGTGGAATTGGTATCCAGGAATGATGCATGGTCCCAGGTGATCTTGATGAGCCCCACAGCAGGGGTGAACTGATTCCTATTCAGAGAATCTAGGGCAAGAGACCTTGGATGCTATGATACTTTTTAGTGTCTCTTGGCAGAAAGCAGAAGTTGGCTCTGCCGGAGGTTTATTCACACGTAACTGGCAGAGTCTGAAATACCCCCACCCAGTTTATGGCCAGGGCTCAGAGAGAAATGTGGCATTTGGCTTTACCAAGAGAAGTGCGTCCACTTGGGAGGGCCAGGGATAAGAGAAAGGACCTGCTTCCTGTCCTTGAATCAGTGTTGTCCCGGAATCACAGTGTGCAAAGCACTGAAGTCACCAGGAGAGCAGACGACAGGAAGCTATTGGCAGATCCTGGGAAGGAGGTGCTTACAGAGCTGCTCCAGCTGGATAGGGGCCATTGCACCAGTGCTCCTAGGAGACAGCAATGCATCTCTGCTCTAGAGGACACAAAGAAGTAGTATATGACATCGCATCCAACCCAGGATCCTCGGCCCAGTCACACATCCCTGCAGCTCACTCTGATGGTGTTGGCACTTACAGCTGCCGCCTGCAGAGCAGAGGCCCAGGAAGAAAAAGCCACTACAGAGACGGTACGGAAAGCTGTTTCAAGATAATGGAAAAGACGATCGATGAGCTGGAGGGGAAAAGTCACAACATCTTCCATCACAAATCAAGCACGCAACTAGCTATGTATAGAGGAGACAGGGAGGCTTGGCAGGGTCCATGAGGGCCTGCGGTCTGACCCCAAGCCCCAGGGGCTCCACCAGGTCTTTCCCATCCTTCACCCTCCCTCCTTGCTCACTGACATTCTCCATTCAAGGCTGACTTCGGTGCACCTATTCTGGGAAGGGAGCCTGTGACTTTGGTGGCATGCACAGACCCTTTTCTCAGCACCTGAGGAGTCCTTCGTCTCTTACTGCGGTCCTCAGCCTGCTCTGGATGGTGTTTAAGATCACGGTGGACTCTGCTGCCTTCCCCATTTGTACACCCATACTTTATTTACAGACTCAAGACACTTTAACAGTCAAACATGTACACTGCCAGAAACACACTCAAACATTTAAAAGGGCACCGAGGACTAGAAGCTGCCATACATCAGCCTAAGGATCTGTTGGGGAGACTCAGCAGGGCAGCTGCGGGTAGAGAGAGGAGCAGCAAATCGCTGCTCTATCTCCAGCTGGCTGTGCAGTGCGTGGCACACTGTAGGGCCTCTCTGATCTACCTCTCCTTTCCAGGAAAGCAGTAGACGCACCTGCCCCATAATGTTGCTGCCAGGATTAAACAAGACACCTCATGCTAGTGCTGCATCTTACAGGCTCTCAGATGCTCAGGACACTGAACTAAACTTTAGCCTGAATTAGGGAGGCCACAAGCGAGAGGCCCTGCGGAGAACACTATGTCAACAGAGGCAGCTGAGTGTTGTGCTTAGCATGCAGCTTCTGCAGTCAGATAGCCTGGATTTCAATTCCGCCACTACCTCCTTGGGAAATTTCTCCGGATCTCAGTTTCCCTATTTGCAGGATGGGGATGGCTATAACGGAGCTCTTGTTAGGGTGAGACGGGTAACAGGTACCTGTGTGTGGTGCCTGGAATGCTTTTAGTAAGTGTGATTTAGAATTTGATTTTTCATGGTAGGACCTTCAAAAACCTGCTTTCCTTGAAGCAAAGAAACAAGTGCTGAGAACAAAGGCCCTGTGTTAAAAGTCACTAGACCTTGAACTTTGGCCCACCTAAGCCTCAGGGCGAGTAAACAGTAGATGCAGATTTCTGGAAGTGTGACCGTGACCTGGAATCTGGTTGCCAAACATAGATGCCAGGACCTCATCTGAGAACTATGGCATCAAATTTGTGCGGTGGGCGCTGCACTTTAACAAGCTCTGTAAGGGACTGGATGACCTCTACAGTTGTCCAATCATTGTCCTGACACCTATTAAGCTGGAGATACCTGGCGGTTGGAGACCCACGGGTGCACCCAGCATCAGTCTGGCACCATGGGGCTTCTTGCTGGTTAAATTCTATTAGCCAAGGCAAAGTGTCCCGCACATGCAGGGTTATCTTTGGCTTAGTGTGCCCCTCTTTTTTCATATAGCTTTTATCTATTAGTACATGTTTGTCATACATAATAATCACGTCATGTTAGTAATTGGCACACAGACATATGCACCCCTCTTGGGTAGCTCTGTCCTTTGCCTACATGGGTTAGGAATTCATCTAGCTCAGTGACACACCGGGCCACCTTGCCTGGCTCTCAAGAGCCACTGTGAGCATCTTCCCAACCCTTTGCTCAGAGTCTTCACTATGGTGGTGTATAACTGGCATGGCGGGAGTAGTTACACCTCTGAGACTGGCAAATGTGACAGCCCAGGGCCAGTCAGTGTCCTCACAGGCGGCCCACCAGCACGCCTCTGGATCTCATCCATGAGAAAGTTCTGTGCCGGAACCCAGACTCCACAGAATGTGGTCCAGGGCATTATATTTAGGTCCTCGGATGGTTTGGGGCTGGCTAATGCCTGCTTTATGAAAGTGTTCCTACCCAGTAATGTCCTGACGTTTTAATCCTGTGGCTTGGCGCAAAAGAAAACCTCTTTTGTGCTCTATGGTCAGACTCTAACCCCAGTGCTGGGCCAGCCGCCTGGCAAATGGTAGGCTCCATACCCCAGTGGACTGGAGTCAGGGTGGGGATGCTTTGGGCCAACCCCTTGTCGCCACTAGGCAAACAACCTTGTTTTCTTGAGGGTGTCCAGTAGCTTTGGTGCCCTGGACACTAATCTGTAATGCATGGCAGGCAGAGCAGGACCCTAGGGTGAGTCTCTGACCTCTGGGCTCAGGGTCCAGGTGACAGCCCTGCAGTCCAGATACCCCAGGGGCCTTTCCAAGGTCACCCACTCGCAGCCATCAGCCCTGCCGGTGGTCCTGCTGCAGGGGAGCACAGACCTTTCCTCTGAATTCTTCCACACAGCAGTCAGGTGAGTCAAAGAGAATTCAATCCAATTTCTCAGTAAATCCTACTACGCTCTGGAAGGACACGGTTTGAAAAATCTATTTTTGTGCTTTTATTTACTTAAGGTCTGTATGCCTGGGGAGCTTTTTCATAGTGCAACCGACCTGCCTCTCATTTACCAGAAAAAAAGAAAAGATCCCACATTCCTGTAATACTACCAGCAACAGCCCAACCATAACAGGCCAAAGAAACGCGGCTCTGTGCCCTGATGCTCAGCGCCTGCCCTCCCAGGGTATCCAGAGCTCGTGCAGTCTGATTTTCCTGGTTAAAATGCTGTTTAGGAGCCTGAATCACAGCCAGTTGGGGGGTGGGGTGTGCACCTGCAATTTTGGCAGCTTCGAGAGGTGAGGCACTGGGGCGTGGGGACATGGCTGCATTTTGGACAGCCCTACCTTTCTAGAAGGCCAAATGCTTGATGAGAAGACAAAACTTTCTATTCACTCAGGACCTGGCGTTGTCTATACTGATGACTCAGGCCTCACCCTAGTATTCTGCCTTGGCATCAGATCCACACAGCATCCAGCCCACGTCAGCATGGACTCGACGGGACCTAATGCCAGTGCTTCTCTCCACAACCATCCTTGAACGCTCAAATGCCATGGTCATGGTGGCTGGGGACATACAAGGCACACTCGCATTCAAACCATAAACTTTTTAAAGAACTGGGGCGCCGAGTCAATGTCCGCTGCGGGCCCCCACCCTGGCGCCCCAGTTCTGTCTAGGGCAGGGCCAGCTCCGGCTGCGGCAAGAATGAGGGACTGAGCAGCAACCTTAGTACTTCAACCTCTGTCACTGCCTTCTCAGGGAACGAGACCTCTCAGGACCCCCAGCGCCCCACCCTGGCTGGGGAAATAAGGTTTATGGTTCCACACCTAACCAAGCACCACTGAGGAGCTTTTAAAGGACAGCTTCCAGGCCCCAGCCAGAGTGGTGGAACTGGAGATTCTAGAGGTGAGGCTCAGGAATCTGCATCAGGGAATAAAGCTGTCCAGGGAGTCCCAGTGCAGCTGTTCAAGCCTGCACTGGGCTAGACTTCCCCAAGGTCCCTTCCGGTAGAAACGCTATGTTTTTACATATCTTCACCTCACCAGAATCTGGATGGGAAAGGGTGAGGGTCACTCACTGTGTTTGTGCCTCCAGCCAAAGGAGGCAGCCCAGAAGGGGACCTCAACCAGCCAGGGTCCAGGGACCTCTGTCCTGACCCTCAACGGTTAAGGCTCCTGCCAGCTCTGGTCAGAGGGACAGAAATGGCAGCTCCTCAGCCATGGAGCCTGGTAATGCTGCTAAGGCCTAAGGTGGGACAGGGGTGGCCCAGCCTCCTCTCCTGGCCTGGGGACAGAGGCTTCCTGGGATGCAGGAAGAGCCCTTAAGATAAGCGACAGACATGCTAAGAACCACTCAAACCAAGAAAAGCAACCCCATACACTGCTGGTGGGAATGCAGACTGGTGCAACCACTGTGGAGAGCCGTTTGGAGATTTCTCCGCAAATTAGGTCTAGAGGTTCCATTTAAACCAGCTATTCCTCTTCTGGGTATTTTCCCAGAAGATCTAAAAACATCATATCACTCTGATATATGTGCACCCATGTTTATAGCAGCACAATTTGTAATAGCTAAAA
>PVLD010017697.1:0-41092 GCA_004027595.1 Dinomys branickii
TGTCTGTATGTGTTATCTTGAACACACACTTCAAAGAAATCAATATGTAAAGCAGCAACTATTGGTGTTTTTTTTTTGTTGTTGTTGCTGTTGTTGTTAGCCTGTTTTGTTTTTTGTCTTTGGATTTTTGGTATTTGTGTTTTTTCTGTTGTTGAGAGGATTAATTGTCTGACTTATTTTGCATGTCTGTATATGGGTTTATATATTTACACTTCGAAGATATCAATGGATAAAGCAATAACCACTGTTGAGACCATATCACCTTGTCTATAGATTAGTTGTGATTGTACTATTTTTTATGCTAATTGGTGTCTGTTTGTCAATATGTTTTTGTACTTTTATTTAAAAAAAAAAAAAAAAATTCTCATCAGCTATTGAACCAATCGCCAGACCTTGGAGCAGTTTCTCTTTCCTGAAAGGTTGGTTTGGAACCTGAAGCAGGCTGCTGACCATCTGATGCAAGCTGGCGGGCAATCAAGGAGCCAAGTTTAAACTGGCGGGGAGCCGAGTTCAAGCTGGCAGAAGACACACGAAGTGTTACAAGATGAACAAATTGGGTTCTGGTCCCACAGCCAGCCAGAAACCAACCTGAACTTCAGTGGAGCTAAAGGCGCAGGCTTGCTGGAATAGGTTTGAGTGTTGGGAATAAAAAGATCTCAATTTTGAAAGTGTAAGCCTGAGGTCTCTCTGAGATGCCCACATCGACACATTGGATAGCCAGTTAAACACGAGACCAGAGTTCACAGAAGTCTGGATTAAAGGTTAAACTGGGAGCTCTTCCAGAAATGCATTAGTTATACCCTGGAACTAGATAAGAATGGCAAAGGCACTCAATACAAACAAAATTGGAAAGAACATATAGGAAATTTGAAGACTAAGACCTGTAACAGCAATATGTAGAGGCATAGAGGGGCAGTAACAAGGAAACGTAAGAATTAGCTGGAGACATACTCAGAAAGTAGTCAAGCGTGGTATTCTAGAAGCAAGATGAAAAAAGGACCCTGCTTTGAAGAAAAATAATCGATAAATTCTTGATAAAGCAAGACAGACAATGATTTGGTCATTTCATTTAGAAACATGGACTGACTCACTTGTGCACTTCACAAGAAAGGTTTAGGGGGAGGGAGAGGAAAAATATGACTAAAAAACACTCAGTTGCATGTTTGAGGGGAAAATGCATCCCCTGAATCATAGAAACCTGTGTTGGCCAATTTTTTAGAGAATTAAATAACATGTGAGACAGAAATGAACCTGTAGCTCATTCAGGAGCTGACCACAAATACATGAGCAAATGGACAAAATAAATCTGCAGACTCAATCCAGCTCAAACTTCTAGTGGGCTAAAACAATGAACTAAATTTTTTAAAAAAAGAAACAAACAACAACAAACCTAGGATAATAAGAGGGAAAAAATACTCAGAGAAAGAAGTAAGACCAAGTACTAGAATTTAAAATTGAGAAAAATTACCTAGATCTTTCTTTTTCCTGCCTCCCTCAAGGTGTGTGGAATTTCTCTGCCATACTCTTCTACCATGCCGTTTCTTCCTTGCATCCATTGACTGAACGCTTCAAAAATGTTAGCCAAAATAATGCCTTCTCTGTGAAGCTGTTGATGCCAGATACTTTGTGCCAAGAGGAAAGCAACTAACGTGGGGGTTTTCCCGTGAATGTGCTTGACCAGATAGTGCAGAAGTCTTTGGAACTTATTTGCAGGACAATTTTAGAAAAATTGAATATGCCAGTTAGAGAATATTTAGAGTTCTCTAAGTAGAAATTGATGATAGATTGCTGAGGGTAGCTCAGAACACTGATAAGAATAAAGGGCAATAAAGGTCAGGCTTGTATTTAAGATTGGAATAAGGACTCTACTGAGAATTGTCCTAGAGGCCGTACACGTTACATTTTAGCAAAGAACTTGTGCGCATTTTGTCCATGACCTAAGGCTGCATAAGGCTGAATTTGAAAGTGGCAGACTAATTAATCTGGAAGAAGAAATTTCAAGGTAGCCTAGTGTTCATACTGTGGTATTGTGCCGCTGGCTACTTCCAGCTAGGTTTACAATAAGAATTGAGAGCATAAAACAGAACTGAGATTTGAAAGTTTTGCAGATTGGCTGAAAAGGAAACATCTGCAATATTGATGCCAAATAAAGCATAGTTGCTAAAATCATCAATGTCATTTAAAAGAAGCCAAATACTTTGTATCAGAACAATAGGAAAAATGTCTCAAGGGAATATCAGGAATTGACCAGACCACACGAAACATAGGTTCAAGGGTGAAAAATGGCAAATTCTTCTGAAAGAATTTGCTTTGAAAGAGTCACAGAGTTCCCTGTTCATTCAGAGTTTGAAGTGTTTCCTCAAGTTTAGTCAGAGAGGCCTTACAGCCTCTGCCGCCCTGGTTGATGGGGAACCCTATTACTGGCTCACATGGCAGCAAATACTGACATCTTTCATGTTGTGCTGTTTTTGTAGGCATGCAGAGTGCAAGAGTTGTGGTTTCCTGGAAGTTTCCACCCAGATTTCAAATGAATGCTTGGGAGGTTAGGCAATATGCCCTGAGAGGGCAATGTGCACAGCCAGGAGAGTGAAATTCAGGGTGCACTACAGACCCCAGGGGGTTGGAGATGCCAGGAACATGGACTGTGTGCTGAGAAAACACACAGACAATGAACAGAGCTGGTCCAAGAGAGAGGCTGTGGGCTGCTATTAGCGAAGACACAGGGGTGAGTCTACCCCAATCCTTTCAAGTCCATATCTCCTCACAATCTGTCTCTAGTGTTAGATATGAGATGTAAGACTCAATGTTTTCCTTGCTAGTTTTCCTGGTTGCTCTGGTCCAGATTATTTCTATTTCTCTATTCCTCTCTTTTGGGATGGAAATATTTAGTATGTATCATTTTTTGCTGTAGATATTTAACTTTCTTTTATTTTTTTTTATAAGAGTTTGTAGCTAAGAGTTTACCTTGAGTTTTTGAGGAAACTTTGGAATTGGAATTTTTAGCAATTCTCAAACTGTTAAGACTTTGGTGGCACTTAGAGATGGACTAACTGCATTTTGTATAGCTAGATGAACATGAACCTTTAGGGCCTGGGGTAGAATGCTGTGGTCTATGTCTAAAATGTCCCCATAGTTTCATGGGGTCAGAGGAGGGCTTTGGAAGGTGGTTGGATCAAGGGAGCACTATATTCCTCACTGATGAGTTCATAGGTGAATGTGCTGTGAGGAAGTGGATCCTGGTGAGGACAGGGGGGTCACTGAGGTTATAACCTGAAAGGGTATGTTCTTCTCTTCAGGTCCTCCATCTTTTCTGTGTTTCCTGGCTGCCATGTGGTGAGCAGCTGTCTTCCTCCATACCCTTCCACCATTCTATCTTTTCTTTGGAGCTAAACAACCCTTAATGGAACCCCCTGAAACTATGAGCCACGGTTTAAAAAACACTCAGTAACTGGGAGGAAAAACAATGATATAGAAAGTAGAGATCGTAGTGGACAAAAGTTAGAACATTATACCAAGAATTTCAATAGGATTGTAAATGTGCATTTCAGAAAAAAGACAATAGAAAATGCGGGCACCAACTTACCAATGATGTGTTTTTAAAATGTACATGCCAGTACTAAAGAGTATGTTCTTCCATGTTAAAAAGGATGGAAGGGCAACAACATAATCACATTTTAGAGAACTGAAGATAAAGAACCAAAGGTACAAGATCAGGTGTCAACAGGTTTGGTTCCTTTCTAAAGCTGTGGGAAGGCTCTATCTCAGGCCTCTCCTTGGCTTGTAGATGACCATCTTCTTTCCGTGTCACTTCCCACTGTCTTCCCTGTGTGGATCTCCATGCATCCTAGTTTTCCCTTGTTTGCAAGGACACCAGTCATATCAGGTCTGAGCTTCTCCCAAATTAACTCATATCACCTAAATAGATCTCCAAGGGAGATTATATGCTGATCTACTAAGGAGGACTTTAGGATACATATTTCAAGGAGATACAATTTAACGCACAACAGCCTTAAAACATCCAGAAAAGGTAGTATATAAAATGGATCATACAGTTGCCAGGCATGATTGTGCTTGCCTGCAATCTCAGCACTCTGGGAGGATGAGGTGGGAGAATCACAACTTCTAGCCCAGCCCCTACAATTACTGAGACTCTCTCTAAAAAATGACATTGAACATTTTAAAGTACCTTTAAATTTCTGAGGGAAACTACTTTCAATGTACAATTTTGTACGCAGACAACTAATAATTAATTGTCAATGTGGGCTATGCATATGCTCAGACATGGACTGAAGGGTTAATTTTCTATGCTCTCCTCAGGACTCCAGTGGTGCACATATTTAATTTAAAAAGGGGAAACAAATTTGATTCACTGTAAGGTTAATAAGTCTTCAGGCTTAGAATCTTTCACATGAGTAGCCTGCCTTTAACAGAAGGAAATGACTCTAATGATGCACAAAATGACCAAATAATTTTGTAAACATTTGAAAGACAGTTTAGGGACTAACGATTAAGACTGAAAAAGCTCCTAAATCTAGCAGGAGACTTTGCATAATCACTGCTAGAATTTTGCAAGTGCTCTTGTCTCTCGCAAGGACTTAGAATGGCCCTGGCCACTACAGGACACATACCTCTGGCACTTGCATGCTGACATGTATTCTAGTGTGACAGAACTCAGGCAAAGCATCTTTGTTTCCCACAGGCAGCAAGAATGATTAGAACTGCTGCCAAACCTGCCCTGCACCAGTCAGGACAGCCATCCTAGGCCAATGGGTTTTCTGTGCATGTGTCACTCTATACCAGACCTGAGACCCTGAAAGCACTCTAATGGGGTTTCCTATTCCAGGAACCAATTGGATCACTGAGAATTACTGGGACATTTTTTTCTACCAGAAATAAAGACAGAGCTTGTGCTGTTTCCTCCTCATTTCCAGACACTGCATTGTTGGCATGTTCTGTATTTATTCTAGGAACCGCAAGAAGGGAGATGACAGTCAAGCCAGCTGGGGACACATGAGTGAATGCCTGTTGAGACGTTTCTTTGCACAGGTCTGCTCGAGTTACGGTCCGCAAGCATCTGGGGATCAGGATAAGAACTTGTTTTGTAGTTATGATATTTTGTGTTTAGAAGAATATATATATGTGTGTGTGTATATATATATATATATAGCTATAGATGGTGGGGTAACAAAATACTTAGGCCATTGTACTCATTTTATATATAGAATATTTACATATTATTATAATAAATATAATAATAATTTATATATTTTAATATATAATAATTATATATGTAATAATTTCTGTGTGTACTTAAATTTTTGCCAGCTGTCCCAGTAGAAGGACAGCTTTCAGTAATCTCATCCCAACATTGTGTGTTTTTTCCTGGCTCAGTGGCACTGAAGTTCAGAGCCAGAGGTTTATCGTCATAAGAAGGTACGTGAGATGATCTCAGGAAAAGAGACAAAGGCTGCCAGATATACCGAAGCCCAGAGTAGTTAGAAAAATCAGCCAACCATGAGGTGTGCAGTGTTGAGCAGGGTGCTTAGTTTTCATTTAGCTCTCAGCAAATCCTACTGGGGAAACAGCTATGGCAGGAGGAAAGAATGGCCCAGAAGTGTTAGGTACAAGTACTACACTCTCCCAAACAGGAATGTAGACTTCGTCTAGTACAAACATGAACTAGTGAAATAAAATGAAACAAACAAAACAAAATAAGGTGAAAAGCCTGGAGATGGTCAGGGTAACAAAATACTACGGCATTATGTCACTTTATTTGAATATATTAAAAAGGCATTTTCTTCAGCCAGAAATATACTGGGTAATATAGAACACATGATGAAAAATGCACCACACATTTTTTACTGATGAAGTTATGAAAAATAGAATTTATTTGCATTTCTGTGTTCTGAGGGCATATGCTTGAGTGATTTCAGCAGTGCCGTGTCTGAGTGTGGATTGTAGCTTACCATCTTGTGTTGAAATTTTGGCAGTTCCAGTTCAAAAAAGCCCTAAATGAAATACTCCCTGAGTGGAAAAGAACCAATGAAACCTATCACTTATGGGGAAAAGCCTTCCATATTTCTTCTCTATGTATAATCCAGTATATGCACAGAACAGTGATCTCCACACAGCCTAGTAGCAACTTTTAAATGCATTTAAGTGTATGAGATTGAAAATTTAAAAAATAAGGCAATTATTATCTTCAGGAGAAACAAATTATAAAAAAATCACTTAAGTTTCACTGTAATATTTACCTAGTTAAAATAATGTTAGCACTACATATGAATTCAGTTAAGTGGTATAACTTAAATACAATAGGAAGTTATAGGTGGGATGCATGTGAGCCTATGTGTTGTATGTCTTGTGTTGTGTATCTTGTAAGAGAGGCAAAGCCTCACAATGTATTTGAAATGGAAAATACTTGTCTAAAATGGAAAATTGAGGGTTTAGTGGTACAAGAACCTTAAAAACCCAAGAAACAACTGAAAGTGTTCAGAACTGTGAAGGAATACAATTTTAAGAGCTGGAAAGAGAAAAGTAATGAGTTGCTACATTTTATTATAAACTGTGAGATATTTACATTTTTAAAAAGATAATTGTACATTTTGACACAAATAAAATTAGTTGAAAATGACATCAGTTCTAACAACTTGTCATAAAATGGATCCTTATCTGATTAGCATTACCCTGCCTTGTCTAGATTATTACTAATAGTGATTCATATTTTAGTTTTGACATATATAATGCTGCTAGGACTTTCATCCAGGATGATGGAATGATTAGCTGAAATTAATTATTTCTCTGAAAATCCTAAATCCTCAACGAACCAAATGAGAATTGAAACACAGCAGCCTGTTTGAATATCATTACTTAAAGCCAATCATTTTTAGAGGAAAGTAAGATTTAAATATTGATGAGATTGAGGTTTCTCTACTATTTTGAAAAAGATATTAGAATTTACTACCTTTGCACAATTGACTTCTTGCTACTTGTATTAGGTAGAAAGAAATTAATTTTATGTTGATGTCAGAATACATGATAAACTCATTCAACTCTAAATTAAATTATATCAAACATATAGAATAAAACAATACTATAACTTACCTTTGTAAATTTGACTTTATTATATAAAATAAAATAAAGGTAAAAATTTATGCGCTGGGGTTTCTGAAAGCAAACACCGTGCATTCATTCAGATTTCATTATAGAAGAAGCGTTGATTTTATTCTTGCATCTACATTTCACAAAGAAAGTATCAGAGGGAAAAAGCTTGCCTCATAGGCAAGGTTGAGAGCTTGGTTTCATTTTATTTCTTATCTTAATAGCAGGGAGCTGCTACACACTGCAAAATATATGCTTTGGGAAGATTGAACTTGCTAGCTTTTGCAGAGCTGTTCATCTTTTTCTAAAAGACAGTCATCAACTAAGCAAAAAAGGAGGAAATAAGCGCTTTCCTTGGCTTATGATAGTATAAATCTATGAGAATGTTGCTGGAAAAATCCAAGCTTGAGACTTCAGAGTTTAAACTTACAAACAAAGTTCTGAAGTGTTGTTGTTGGGAATATCATTTCTGAGTCTGTACCGAGCGATAGATGTTTTCTAAAACAGCTCCCAAGTGCTCTTGCCTTTCAGAATTTTAAGTCTCATGTTTTCCTCTGTCCTTGACTATAGATTGGATTTATTGACTTGTTTTAAATGATAGAATGTTGAAGGGATCAGATGTTACTTTCAATATCAGGGTATAAAACCTTTGGCTTCTGTTTTGATACTCTCCTATCTTTTGCGATGCTCACAGAGAGACTAGTTGCCCTAGTTTTCTTTTTGGCTTTGTTTCTTGACACAAAGTCTCCATACATAATACCAGGAAGGTCTTGATCTTGCTCTGTAGCCCAAGCTGGCTTTGAAATGATTTTCCAGTTTCCACCTTGTGAAGTGCCTGGGATCAATGTGTGTGGCACCAGGACCGGCAATAGCCATGTTGCGAGGCAGGCCTGGGGTAGGCCCCATTGTAGAGATCTCAGAAACAAATCTGCATCCTATCAGATGTGATGTGTGAATTTGTAAAATTTTGCTCTGCATCCAAACCCTGAATTTATTGTAATCCAAGCTGAAACAATTCTTGCAGGCTCTTGAGAGCCAGTTACCCAGAAACACCTAGCTAAATCAGCAGCAGGTTTCTGACTCATTCAAAATATAAAAAATAAATATTTGACTTTCTGTTGAAAAATTTTAGAATAACTTTCATGGAAATTATCATAAATAACTAAAATGCAGACTGTAGTTCAAACTGGGTACTACTTAATCTCTGTAAATCTTAGATCTGACATTGTTAAAATGGGATAATACTGGTATGTACTTTGTATGGCTTTAATGACTGAACAGGGTCTTTCATTTTACCTGTATATCAGTATATGTAACTGTACAAAAAGAGTAATTAAAAAAGGGGAACTATTTTTATATCCACCTAATTTATGGCAAGATCTTTTAAAATCATTTAATTTATTTTCCTAATGTTATTCCACTTTTCAAAAGATCAATACACCATAATCCAGTACACACTTTGCCCTTTTAAAGTATATTGTAAGCCAATATCTATCTAACCTGTCTTCCCATTGTTCATCAGTATGTCTTCTTGCCTGAAGACCCTGACCTCTCCAACCATTGAATTTCTTTTGATCAAAGCTGGCCATAGATATATTAGCGTCTCAGTCTCCAAGTAGCTATCAAAATCCTAACCCTAAAGCAGATTAAATTCAGCAATGAAGGCGTACTGACTTTTTAAGATGCTGGACTGATCCTGTCTTTCGTCTGCTCTTTTCCATGTCCACGAGTTCCCAGATTTGAACAGCTAAAACGTCAGGCCGAGTGGTACTGTGTCAAGTCTGACACAAAGAACAGCCGCTGCTTTTTCCTGGTCCTTATAGTGCCATGATTCCCGAATGTGTTGCTGTTGTTGCTGTTTTGGGGTGCTAATGAGCTCGCAGTGCTACTCTGTGGACTTTGCCAACTACATAGTGGTCAGAATTTTGACAACCCCATAGAGGTGGTGAGATTTTGTCATTTCCTCTGTTACCAGTTCCTCAGAGTAATAGTCTCAGGTCTACCTTTTTCCTCCATATAGTCTATTTATCAAACTCTCCTCACACACCTTAATTCTGTCTTTATTGTAATAAGATAGGAAACCACACTTTTACAAAGACAGCAGTTCACTAGAGTTTCTGAGACCGTGTACAGAGAAAACATTTTCCCTCAATTAGGATTAAGTGTACCTTCTCAGTAAAAGAGAACTTATGTCTCCAAGTATTTATTTCATTAAAGCACATTTCTAACTCTGCTCATGTATATGATGCATTCAGCACAATCAGTTTCTGATAACAGTTGCTCAAATTTGTGCTTTAAAGAAACCATACTTTAAAACAGTGGTGATTTGTTATATCTACATTTAATGTAGTGGAATTAATATAAACTTTCACCTTCTCTGTCAAGAACATCTTGAACCTTTAGAAAACAAAAATTTTCTCCCTGATTTAAGTAAGAATGAAAGGTTGATTTTGCAATTCTTTAAGAATAATGGACCTAAACCTATAAACCCAGCAGCCTGGGAACCTTGATAATGGTGATGGATTGTTTCCAATACAATGAAAAATATAAGGACAATTTTGTGTTTTAAAAACCTATATAGAGCCACAGTCATTCTGATAAAACTTTTAGGGATCCACCCTAAGGCTAAGATGGTGGACTTACATAGTACCAGGTTAATCTGTTTAGATAAATGTCTTTACCCAAGAGGCCTAGCACATTTTATGAAAGATGTAACAGGGTGTGAGCAGATCAGTAGTCTTCCCTAATAGATTCTACCCTCCAAGTTTTTTCATTTAGGATGGTGTTATAAATTACACACAACAACAGTGAAGAAGGATAAATTCCAATGTTTAGGTTTTGGTGAAAATGTATTTGTTATTGTAACATGCTAGCAGATTTCACTTCTATGTATAATTTATAAGAGGTGTGATTAATATTATAATCAACCTTACTTACAACCATTTTAATTACTAATATTTTGACTGTACAGGAGTCATATAAAAGATCACTTTTGTCCTATGTTTGAAAGGTTGTTTTTCTCTTAAAATTTTTTTGTTCTTATTTTCCATGCTATAATTGTCATCTTTGTTCTTTTTTCTTAAAACATCATCCAGAGAATCTGCTGAATGAAGCACAATTATCTTAAAGTGCTTTCTTCCCCAGAGACACACAAGAGAGTTCAGAAGGAGAAAGTGAAGTACACTTCCTACCAATGATATATCTATGCTTACATCTTACAGGTAATTAAAAGTTTGTTGAAAACTTATTTAATATATATAAACACTATTTTATGTGTAATAGTCCTCTTAAAATTTTTAGCAATTATGTAAAAAAAACCCAATTAACTACACTGCAACCTTTCCAAACTCACAGACAAGAATTGTTTTGTGGTCACCTATATTCAGGAAATGATTCTTAGCATTTATAACTCACAGGAACATATAAAACTTTGAAAAGAACTTTGTTAAGGGCTTGTTATATAGCTTACGGCACAGCGCCTGGCAAGCACAAGCTTGCAAGTTTGATTTCTGGTACCAAAAAAAAAGCCTTGTTAAATAAACCCATTTGACTCAGTATAACCTAGTGTTTTCAAAGAGTCATCCCCTCCTGCTTTGCTTCTTTCTTTTTAATGTATATTCATCATCTTCTCAAAATGTTTTGAGAAGGGAAGACTAAAGACCTGTAGTAGGAATTTTCACCTTACAGAGAAGGTAATTAAATTAGAGTAATAAACATGTCTTTCTAAAGACAACTTCAAGCTTTAGTGAAACAATTTTCATATTTATAAAATGACTTACCATTCAGCTTTCCTCTGAAATGGGCTCAAAAATAGGTAATGTTTGGCTTGTCCTTCTTAAAAATTCCTAAATCTTAAGGTGTCCCTGAAGAAAATCTAAACACTAGTCTTAAATCTTGATTAATGTTGACAGTCAGTGCTGTAGCACTATGGTGTGCTTCCATGGTTGATAATGTCAAGGTTAGAGAATGCTGCCGGGTAAGCTGGTGGGACTTCCTGTTCATATTATGACAACAGTATCTTCTTGCACCTGGAACTCAAAGTTTTAGGGAAGAAAAACAAGTAAGCAAGTATGACTATGATGTTGTTTCTCATTACACAGAAAAGAACTGTTTGAAAAGTTGATATCAGTCATGAATTATTGAACAGCTGTTAGATTCAGAAGACCCAAGATCTACTCTTAGTCCCACTGCTACCATTCTGTACAGATACAAGTTTCTTGTCACTTTGGAGCTTTAAGTTGGGGATAACACTAACTGGCCCACCTTTCTTTTTAGAATTAAATACATTGTTTTCATAGATAGTTTGCAAACCATGAAGGAGGTGATAAAAGAATATTAGAAATAGGAAGGTTTTTAATTGTTTAATTTCTTTTTAATTCAATATACAGAATAATGAGTTTCAATCTGACATATTGAAACATACACATAACATCTTTGATAATTTTCATCCTCCCATTCAATTTCTTTTTAACTGATACAGACAGCACAACATTGTACATATTAACGGGGTACTATTGTAATGTTTGATACATGTACACATTATATACAGTTTAAATAAGGTTAAACATGTTTATCTCCTAAAACGTTTGCCATTTCTCTATGGTGAAAACTTTTAAGTCTTTTCTTCTAGTGTTTTGAAATGTACAGAATATTGTTGTTGATAATTACAATACTCTATAAAAGCGTTTTGATCTAACTGTAACTTCGACCCATTGATCAAATTTTCTCAGTCCTTCATCTCTCTCTCCTCAGGCTCTAATAACCACATTGTTGCTTTCATTTGCTATGAGATCAACATTTTTAGTATACAGATATTAGATTATGTGGTACTTGCAATTCTGTGGCTAATAAACTAAATACCATCATCCATCACTTAACGCAGCTTCACTATATTGTGGGATTTTCTTAAAAAAATCTAATTCTGTATCAAGGAATTTTCACTATATCACGGGACTTTGTGGTATATAGGTATTTATATAATATTTATTATTTTAATTATTTTTGATGAAAAAATTAAAACTATAAAAATATTTAAAATGTTAATTCAAACATACTAAAAGAATATTAAATTGGAATAAAATACGGTATGTATTTCATACACCACTATCACTTGCACAAGTTTGCCAAAGTGAAATTGTACCCAGCACACTATTGGCTGATGGAATGGAAGGTGACCAACCACAGTACTGTGTTCTGTATCCTGGGCACTGATTGGTTCAGTGACTGTAGCATTGGTCTGTTTGCTCTTGGCCACTGTGCCCATATGTTCAGTATCTCTTCTTGTCCACTTCACACTGAGTACCCATATAGAATTTTACATGTTGTTAAAATTACATAGGTTTAAGAGTGTAGAAAGTATTTAATACCATATGACGGATTTATAAGAGCATGGGAAAGGTAACTAAAAGAGTGGAAAAGGTTTATAGGAGTGTGGGAAAGATTAATAAAGCCTTTATATATATATATATATGTATATATATATATATACACATATATATTAAAATAAATATAACACCACTACTTTGCAGATATTTACCTACAGCTGGGGTCTCTGGTGTGTCACTCCTGCAATAGATGAGGGATTACTACAGACAAGAACTACTCTCCCCCAGAGCTCACATTCCACTAAGTATTTCATTATTTGACTTATCAAAGCAAGTAAACAGGTAATTAATTCCTGAATTATTAAATAGACAAGTTTCCTCTAATATTTTGTTTCAAAATTTTCCTGAAATGATGGCATCTGTGAACATCTGGTTTAGTTTTATTATTTTATTCAGTCTATGTATTTTTTCTGATTGTGTCAGAACCACCAAAACTTTATTCAAAAATGTAGAGATTGTGTATCCATAGAGACACAACACTGATAAATAAATTGTACAGAGCCAAGATTATTTTTCTGTATTCATAATCTCTTTCAAAATCTGTATCTATGTCCACATCTGTATCTAGGTAGGTAAAAGAACAGATAGGCTGATATAGGTTAGTTTATGAACAGGTGAAGTTGAAACTTTAGGTATATAGAGAGATATTAATTCTGTAGCCAGAAAGAATACTAAACCTTTTCTTATTTTAAAGAGAAAAAGATAAAAACAATGATACAGAATTTCAAAGCAAGATAATAGGGAAGTAACAGTGGTTAATAATTTGCACAGTACATCCATTAGGGAAATATATGGAAGTTGCTTTTAAAAGTTAAAAATAGAACTATCCTTTGATTCAACAATCCCACTAGTAAGTATACATCAAAAGAAATGAAATTAACATTCTGAAGTGATATCTGTGCTCATGTTTACCTCAGCACTCTTCACATTGGCCATAAAGGTGAATAACCAAAGTGTCCACTAATTGATGAATGGCTGAAGATAGCGAGGCCCAATAGAACACTGGGAAAGAATGAAATCTATCATTTGCCAAAGCCTGGGTGGAATGGAAAACTACTATTTATGTGCAATTTGGCACAGAAGT
Source organism: Dinomys branickii (assembly GCA_004027595.1). NCBI lineage: Eukaryota > Metazoa > Chordata > Mammalia > Rodentia > Dinomyidae > Dinomys > Dinomys branickii. Next base: position 13,570 of record PVLD010017697.1, read on the forward strand.
GTAAGGACATGACATTGTTATTCATATTTGGAATATAAAATAGTTGATCTAATAAAAGTTATCAGGATGGTGGTTACCAAAGGCTGGAGAAAAACAGGGAGGGGAGGGGTGAGGAATGATCAGTGGACACCGAGTGACAGACAGGAATGAGAAGTTCTGGGATGCATTTGCACATTATGTGGGCTCTGAATAACAATCTCGTACTGTGTAATTGTTTTGGTATAAATAGTGATATTTTACTGTACATTTCAAAAGTGGGAGACAAGAAATTGAAGGTTTTCATCATAGAGAAATGATAAATGTTTGAGGAGATAAATATGCTTAATCTGATTTAAACGTGTCATACATTATGTGGTACCCCATTAATATGTACAATTTTTATGTTTTTATGTATCAGTTTAAAAATAATTAAAAATGTTTTAAAAATAAATTTAAAAATTCACTGGGCAGGATACGGTGGTTATTTTGTAAGACAGTTCTGTTGTCAAGCAATGTAAATAAAATCTAATCAATAAGATCAGGAATCTTTATAAAGTGTGGAACAAGGTATAATATAGTCAAATCTATATCAATTCTGTAGTAGAGATGAGCCCACTACATGAAGGAATTATCGATTCTGGTTCAAGGGACTAAGAAAGGCTGTATAATTGAGTAAGGTATTTATTGAGCTTGAAATATCCAAACACTTCAGTCTAACACTGTTTTATTAGATCTTTACCAAAAGGGTCTGATGTCTTTGAAAGAACTTAGCTCTAATTAAATGTACCCAAATCCAGTTTCAGATTCTCTCACTGGCCTTGATGTTGAAAGTGAATATTCAATTGAAGGTAACTTTCAGTTCACCTTCTGAAGTCAGAACAAAAAGCATATGAGGTTTTCTCTGATGTTTAGTAATTTCTCTGTCTGCCTCTGAGACATCTAGAAGTTGTAGACAATCAGCAGGCCTACAGATTTTTTCAGAATATGAGTAATGTTGAAAAAAATCAGTTTTAATAAGGTTGTAGAGAAAGAAAAATTCACCTCCAAAGCTACAAAAATAGTTTTTGATGTTTTTTGCATGGTATAGATATGAAGGAGAGGAGAGTAGGGCTTATCTCCATCTTCTCAGAGGCACGGTGACCAGCCAATCCCAAGGATGATTCCTTGTGTATAGAACCCTCCAGCTGCCTGTGCATAATTTCTGTGTACTGATTGGACAAAAGGAAGGCGGGGAGATACATTTACTAAGTTATTACAAATCTTCACCATTTCCTGCTTAGCTAGAGCAGCTCACTCTTAGGCTTTTCTTATGGATGTTTTCACATGATTAGATAAAGTTTATCATACAAGAGCTGTGTTCTTTCCAAATATTGTACTTCCGGCACAAACTGCCATAGGTTTATTGTAACTGTTGATGTTGCATTAGATCACTCAGTTGATGAGGGCTCCAGTGTATCCACTAGAATGCTGTTGTTTTTGTGCTCTGTTCTGTTGAGGAACCGGGGGCAGATACTTTGACACTGTATAAATCACTCCTCAGCTCTGAGTGTTTGCATAATGATTTCTTCATGAAATCTTACCACCAATAATTTCTCATTGGCTTTTTTAATGGGAAATTTCTATTCTTATACATCTCTTTACTTTTTAATTGGATTTATTCTATCAGGAAAAGCAATCTCTTCTCCCACGTTTATTACTTATTGAATTATACATTATGCCAGCGGGACTCATGGATATTTATTTTATTCCATGGGTTCTGTCTAGTACTATATTTTTCAGTTTTGCTGCTCAAATCACTCTAGACCATATCTTGGGGCTCTTTCACAGTCTCCTATGCCCTTTCAATGTGTCACACTTTTTTAAGACCATTACTTCACTTTCCTTAAATACATAAGATGCTTCAGACTCGTATTTTCTTCTCCTTAATCTGATACTAAAGGCTTCTTCAAGGAGCTTAAATTCCTTTAATTAGAGAATACTGTTTAGACAGTAAAACCTGAATGTTTGGTGTGTTAATTGCTATGTCATTATTTCTAACACTTCTCACTAGACTAAACACTTCAAGCACAGATGTGTGAAATATTTGCATTATTTTTCTATGTAAAGACTTGTTTATATGTTAAATGTCCATGAGCTTGTGACTTCCATCTTCCATCCAACGAACACATTTTATTTTAGCTTTTCCAGATAGGAACTTGCATATTTTTTCCCTGAGTGTAGGGATTACAGACATGTTCCACCTTCTGTAAAATATACAAGCTATTTTTCTACATTTCAGTTTAATTTTATTGAAACATTTCCCATACCCTCTGAAATTTATTCCTGGAGTCCTTATTATTGATTCTTATTTACTCATGAAAATAAATACCAAGTATGAGTGGCTTTTTCACATATCTCTCTGCCATCAGCTCTGTTTTAAATCTATTATGGTACTAAATAAATTTTAGAAACTACTTTTCTGGTAGGTGCTAGCCTGGGAAGGTTTATTCACAGGTACATTTATTCTTCCTCTCCTCTTGCAAAATCCATTCTTCACCTGTAAGTTTCCTTAGCTTCTGTCAGTCAGTTGATAATCTTTTAAGGCCAATATTCATTGCCAAAAAAGTTTTTGATGCTCCCAACTGTACACATGATTCATTGTCTGAATTACGATTTCCTATAAAAAATAATCGGATCATGTACTCCTATCATATAAATGCTATAGAATAATCTGATGCACCAATGTTGTCTGCTGTGAGCATAATCTTTTCATGTTGGCTTGTAGAAAATTATACCACATGCAGTTTAACTATCTCCCCAAGTTCAGTTCACTATGGTTTTCTGCTTAACAGTGATGATGACCTATTAGGAAATTCATTTTGCAAAGGGAACTGTTATGTGTATCAATATTATGATTGGTGTTTCCCCCATTGTTGACCAGGAAATTAATGGGTGATGCATTTGGTTAGCATAGGAGAAAATGTTCATTATGAACTCTGACAAGAAATGGTTGTGTTATTCCCTTGGGAATACAGCTGAGGATTTTGAAAATCATGTGTCCAGTAGTTGCAAGTGTATATCAACCAAGGAAGACCTTTCTAAAGCAGATCAGTCACTCTACAAATTAACTTTCCAAATTTCCACAGACTGAATTATGTGATGATTCATTCAGCATTAGTTTGAGATTTCCTGGGGAATGTAGCTTAGTGGCACAAGCACCTGCCTGGCAAGTGCAAGGTCCTGAGTTCGATTCCCAGTACCAAAAAAAAAAAATTAGTTTGAGATCAGTGTCAAAACTGAACTTTTGAAAATAGGAAAAAAGTCAGGCATGGTGGTGCATGTGTATAATCCCAGCACTTGGGAAGCTGAGGCAGGAGGATGGTTGCAAGTTCGAGACCAGCCTGGGCTACAAAGTGAGCTCAAGGCCAGCCTGAACTGCAAAGCAAGACTCTGTCTCAAAAAGACAAAACAAAACAAAACAAACAAACAAGAAAACAACAAAAAAAAAACAACAATAGGAAAAGAGATTGTTAGAGGACTTGGGCTCTGAAATCAATCTTTCTGGACTTTGGTCCCATCTCTATGGCTTAAATGTGGTAAGAATATGAATGACTCTAATATTTCTCTGCTAATTTTTTGCTCTGTTAGGAAGATTACATATAGTACTACATAAAAATCAATTCTCATTGCCTATTTTTTCACCCTTCTCAAATCTGTCTGTCTCTATTATATTTTATTTTATATATTATAACCTTACAACTACTATATCTGTGTACATATAAATGAATACCCTCATTTCCAAAAGTCTTCATATGCTGTGCAAGACACGTCATCTCATTTCCCGCTGAGGATTCTAACCATCTCATCATCAAACTTGGCCTCCAGTTTTCCCTCAGTAATGTTTATTGTCTATTCCAGGTTGATTATGATTTGCTTTAATAGAAAAAATTATGCACAATATCTGAAGTTTTCACCTTTACTATGTTCTGTGTGCGTTACCGACACCAGCCCATTTCTTTATCCCTTATTAGGACAGAGTTGTCAACCAGCAGTGTTTGTGTCAGGCTCTTGGTGAGGATAACAAAGGGAGAATTACATGTTGATAATGTAAAATATACCAACTTTTAAAATATAATAGAATGAAAAACCATTAAAATAGGAGCCAGGCCTTCAGATTTATTATCCAGAATGTGTCATCCATACCTATGCAGTCTTTGGGGAATCACCTAATGTAACACCTACTATGCAAACACATCTACTAGGCATTAACTTTTGGTGAAATGAATAATATACTTAAGTTTTGAATCATGTAGAAATATCAATTTTTTTTTTGTGGTACTAGGGATCTAACTCAGGATCCTGTGCTTGCCAGGCAGGCACTTATTCCACTGAGCTATATCCCCAGCCCTAAATATCAAAATTTTGAGAGAATAACAGAGGAAATGTGAATAAACTTTCTCCAAACTATAATAAATGTTGGTAGCTATATTTCCCTTCAAATTAAATACGATCACTGTTATAGAAAATATTAAGTGGCTGCCTTTCTTCCTGAAGTAGTATATGTCACTTTAGTCTATGAAATGATTTTAATTAAAATTTTACATACAATACATAAGAAAATGAATGTATGGTCTGCTTTTTGCTTTTTAAATGTACAATGTTCATCGTTTTATAGTGCACTTTTTACTCAACACTAATGATTTAAAATCTAAGCTGAAATGTACATATCCTAATTTTTCACTAATAAGAATTTTTATGAATGTATTGTGTTACATATCACTTCCCCACGTCAAATAAATACTGCTTTTACCTTTTATAAATAAACAGCCTTATTTGAGCTGCAGTTTTTTTCAACTGCCTTACTTACTTTTAGCAGTGCCATTAAAAGAAGTGATGCAAAATGATTTTTAATAGAGAGAAATCTGTCTGAACCCCAGAATTCATCTCTGCATTGTATGAAGCAAGCCACGTGCCCCTCATGGTAGTGCAGGAATGCCACCTTCATCCAATCTTCAGAATTATAACAGACATTTCACACATCTACTTTGAGTAATTGAAAACTGCTCCACCAATTCACTGTGGCAAATAATTTCTTATGAGTAATTTTCAGTTCTGCTTCCAGATGACTTATTTAATGTAAATACACTTACCTACTCTGTTTTTATGAATAGCAATATGCAGTATTACATAGTTGTCAATAAGAAGTGTAGAGTTTTCAGCTATAAAATATGTGTTCTACAAAACTGAGGTGCAAGAAAGAACTTCAGGTGCCGTAGTTACAGAGATGTTTATTGAGAAAATGGCTTGAATCATGTCTGTGTGTTTGTTTAAACAAGCAATGAGACCTCTAGTTGTGTCCGTTTACCTACAAAAGCCTCGAGTTTATCTTTCTTTATTGCTGAGTGATATTCCATTATATAAAAATACCCCAGCTTTTTTATCCATTCCTCAGTGGATGGGCATTTGGGCTGTTTCCACAATTTAGCTATTACATATTGTGCTGCTATAAACATGGGTGCACATATAGCACAGTGATATGATGTTTTCAGTTCTTCTGGGAAAATACCCAGAAGAGGAATAGCTGGGTTGAATGGGACAACTAGAGATTATACTCGTAAGTGAAATAAATCAGACCTGCATGCATGTGTAAACACCATATTGTCTCACTAGTTAAGAACCTGAAAGAATGATTAAAAATTAGGAGCTACAATGGATAATGAGAAATGAAAGGAAATGGCTCAAAAGTAAGGAACAATGGGTTGAGGGTAAAGAGAAAAGAAAGAAGGGGAAAATTATGTATATATGTGTACACAGGGTAGCAAACATAGTTGTGCTACTGACTTCTATCACTTTATTGAAAGGAACAGTTAACGTTGAATTGTTTGATCAATCTTACATGTTCATAGTTGCTTACCCGAATAACCAATTTGAAGATATCGATGTGTAATACAACAGCCATTGTTAATTTCCTATCACCTTGTCTGAGATTCAGTATTGCTTGTATTGTTTTAGTGTTACTTTGTAAATGTATGTCTGTTTGTTACTATGTTTTCATTCTTTTATCTTTAAAATAAAAAAAAAGCAGCAAAGCATATAGCTGTGAGGACACTGAAAGTCCAATCTACAGGTTATATGGCCAGCTGTGCACAGAAGAATTTGGATGAGAATTTCAAGGAGTAGAACATAGGAATGACATACAGCCTGGATGCTGGTGAAAAACTAAACCTCTTACACCTTACCATTGACAAATGGGGGATGTCTGAGAAAGAGAATGTGGGGGGCCTTCATCTTTTGTCCATAATGTGCCTAAGAAGAATATATTATCATAATTTAAGCGCATTTCATACATTATGCTTTCTGAACATGGCTATATTTCTATGCACATTCTTGGTTTTTACATACTCTATTAATTTTGAATTCAGTTAAAGTTATTTATAAAAGAAACATGTATACTAATTGTACATGAAATAAGCTAATGTCTCAAAGACATGGGGATATTGATTTTGTTAGACAAAGGTTTTCTGGGGATATGAATTGCTAAAATTTTCCATTTATTTGAATACTAGCACAACATTTCAAACTGGGTGTTTACATAATGTTACAGTCATATTAGTGAATAGCATAGGAGATTTCTTGAAGAGTTTATGTAAGTAAACATATTTTATGTTGGTAATTTTTACCAATATTTACACTTGAAAATTATACTGATAAACACTACTGGCAAGGTCTTAATTAAATTTGCAATGAAAACTCTATGCATTTTCTAAAAAATACCTGTGCCATATTGATAGTAAAGAAACACACAAATGCATTGAAACATAAGGCATTTTTATCACTGAAAAAGGACTTGCTTTGCATATTCTCTAGCTTAACACTGAAGAATGGAAGTGTTATTGATTTGCCTCCACTTTTCATGTGGTCCTTTAGGTGATTACAAAGTGCTGAACAGATTTTTTTCTGAAGGGTGCTGGGATTTAGCCCAGGGCCTTATGCATGCTAAGCATGTTCTGTACCACCAAACTACAGCCACAAGGGGCTTGGTGGCATTTGACATAAATTCCAATGCCTATAAGACTGAGAACCTCCATCTTCTCCCCATAATGTTGCTGAGAAAAATATGTCACCATGATTTCAAAATTCATAGTGTAATTTTACAAAATTGCTGGATGGATTAAACAGTAAAATGATAAAAGCAGAGAAGTAACATTAGTAGTATCCCATAATACTCTCAACCTCTGGATAGTCTGCTTCCAGTCTTTGAGAGTTACCAAGATCAAAACAAAAGGAAACAACACTGCCTTGATATACTTTTCAATCTCCTAAATTTTAGTCATCCTTATTCATTGACAATATTTATGATTCTCTGATATCTATTAGTATTTCTTATGTATCAAAAAAGACCAAGATGCCCAGGCTTAAAATCACACATATTTATTTAGCTCATAATATTAAAGGTAAGCATTTTGGGACAATTCTCATCTCAGTTCCTGAAGTCAGATGCTAAGCCTGGTTTAGTATGTTCTCAGCTGGGAATGCTTTTTGCAGCTGCACATGGTTCTCAACCTCTTGCAGACCGGCTTGAACTTGTTTACATGCTGTCATCAGGGCTTGGTGGCAGGAATACTGTATCAGGAGCATAGTCTTAGAATGGGCACATTCCACTTCTGCACAGTCTGTAGTCAAAGCTGCTCAAAAGGCATTCGAAATAGCTTCCAGAGATTTGGAAGGAACTGGAAATTCATTTTCCTTTTTCTAACACAATATTACATTCCCTCCCAATGACCACACAACTAGTCTCAGACAATCACTGCTTTCACATGCATGTATGAGTGTCTATTTTAGTTACATTCTTGTTGCTGAGACAAGATCTGACACCCACAGTGTCAAGGCAGAGAGGTGTATTTTGGCTCAGGTTTTCACTCCATGGTCAGCGGGGTCCAAAGAAAAGGGTCTGGTGGAGAGCTCAGGTCATGGCAGTCAGGAAGCAGGGGTGAGAAGAGTCAGAGAGGGAGGTACAACCTTTCAGTTCATGATCCTGGTCACCTGCCTCTTCTCCCACTTCCTAAAAGTGTACTCAGCTGTGGATTCATTTGTACATTAAACCATTTGGTGAGCACAATGCCACCATGATCCAATCACCTTTCAAAAGCCCAACCTCTCAATACATGAACACCCTCCACAGAACATTCCAGATCTGATCCCTAAGAATGTCTACAAATATATTATATGTGCATGCTTTTAAAATTTATTTATTTATATTTTGAGACAGAATCTCGTTATGTACTTCAGGTTGCCCTTGAACTCACTATGGAGCCCAGGCTGGCCTTGAATTGCAGTGATCCTCCTGCCTCAGCGTCCTGAGTGCTGGAATTACAGATGTGTGCCATCATGCCCAGCTTGCTTTCTAAATTTAAGTGATATTTGGGTGTATAAATTTTTTTTCTTTTCATTGATTATTGCTTTTTATTTCCATAAACATAGCTGTAAATCCGGCTATTTTTCCCTTGATTATAATAATTAATTTCATTAAATATCTCATATTCCAATATTTCTTGCCATTTTATGGTCTTGAGAGTTTCTAGATTTTCCTTATTATAGAAACATAATCAAAATTTGTAAATGTTTTGGATTTTTATGCATACAAAAATTTACCAGGGCAATGTTTACAATTAACTTCTGCAAGAAAATTTACATTTTTAATTCTACAAATAGGCTAAGATGCTAAATTCTTTCTAAAATTTCAATATCAATTTCAACTGTATTAACTATACACTAGAGTTTGTATTTCCAACAGCCTAACCAGTAATTGGTGTCTTTAGAATATAAACTTATGAGAAATAATATATCCTTATTGAAATAATAAAGTCTTGTTTTTACTTTATCTTTAATACCATGTTTCCCAGAAATTCTGGCTCTTATCCTGTAAAAGGGAATGGACTGGACAACTTCCTGAGTAACAGAGAATGAAAGTGTCCATAATAACTAGTTCAGTATAGACCTGATGTGGAGAATCTTAACTTTCCCCTTAGCATCCACTTCAGCTGCTAGAGGATATTGTCTTTTTCCTGGGCTCCTTTTCAAGAAATAGATTCTTACTGGACATAAACTCAGAAATTCTTGGAAATATATTCTCAGTAGTCTCTACCAATTTACTTTCTACTTCACGTGCAATCCCAGGAGGCCTCACTGTTCATGGAAGTTGCTGAAAGAGCAAAAGTTACAGGGAACTCTTTGGCTTGTTTGATTGTACTAGGCCTGAAGGTCTTTCCATACATATAGTCTTTTTGATATAGGGTCTCACTATGTAGTTCAGGCTGGCCTTGAGCTCACTTTGTAGTCTAGGCTGGTCTCGAACTCACAGTGATCCTCCTGCCTCAAACTCCTGAGTGCTGGGATTACAGGCATGTGCCACCATACCTGGCTTCTGTTCAGTTATTTACTAATTTAAGTGCCAGATACTTTATTAGCTACTGGGAGTAAAAAATAAATAAGACATGATTCCTAAAGGAGTTTATAAATAGGACAAGTAATCTGCCTGAACATAACATGGATAAATAAAATATGATAATTTGCAAGAATATACAATTGCAAAGAAGTATATACATATATATATATATATATATATATATATATGCACTTACCTATGTGTGTTTATTAAACAATGTAAATTAAGCTTGTATGATAGATTATAAATTCACATGCCGTGGTTTTGATACAGATATTTGGGATAAGTTAGAATATAGCCAACTCAAAGTGAAATCTTCAGATTGAAACTAACAAACCACAGAAACAAAGACAATAGCTGAGCAACTACAGCACTGGTCTCATTACAGAATTACTGGAATTCCGACTAAACTCAAACCGGAGGGGAGGGGTATTCATTTGACCAAGGGGGGAGGGAATTTAATAGAGTTGCACAATTTGCTAATATCAAGGAAAAGGTTTTGTTCCAACAAAACGTGAACTCTGTTGGCAGGAAGACAGAGATGGGCATTTTAACAATATTAATTGTGCTGATCTATGAACAAGGGGTGTGTCTCTCCTTCCTACAAAGTTTTCTCATTTTCACTCCTCAGGGTTCTGTAATTTTCACTGTAGAAGTCTTTATTCTCCTCATTTATGCTTATTGCACCATTTTATTTTTTTTAATTTTAAAAAGAACAAAAAGAAGACAAAAAAACACAAAAACAATAAAAATAGCAAAGAATTGCAAAACAAGGTGATAGGACATTAACAATGGCTGTTGTATTACATACTGTTATCTTCAAAGTAGGTGCTCAGATGATCAGATATAGGTATACATGATTGATTATTAACTCTTAATTAATTAAATTAGTGTTTATTAAGAGTTAAATTATTAACTCTTAATTAATTTTAATTTAGTTAATTAAATATTAACTGTTTCTTTTAATAAACCAATAGAAATTATTAGTAAAGTTATCTTAGCTACCTCATGTGTGTGTGTGTGTATATATATATATATATATATATATATATATTTGTTTGTTTCCCTACCTTTCTTTCTTTTTTCTTTTCCCTGATCCCAGTTGTTCTTTCCTTTTGAGTTGTTTCTTTCACTTTCATAATATCTATTGTACCTTTCAGATTTTATTTTCTTTTTTAGGTTTTTGTCATAGGGAGACAATAGGATATTTACACATGCAGGTCTGATTTATTTCCCTTGTGAGTATGGTCTCTAGTTGCATCCATTTACCTATAAAAATCCTTGAGTTTATCTTTCTTTATAGCTGAGTAACACTCCATTGTATAGAAATACCACATATTTTTCCATCCCTCAGTTGACAGGCATTTGTATTGTTTCCAAGATTTTGCTATGACAAATTGTACTGTTATAAACATGTATGCACATATATCACTGTGGTATGAAGTTTTTAATTTTTCTGGGAAAATACTCAGAAGGGGAATAGCTGAGTTAAATGGAACCTGTAATCCTAATATTTTGATGAATCACCAGACTGATTTCTAAAGTGGTTGCCGTAGTCTATGATGCAGACACAGCTCCAAACACACTCAGCCACCTTATCTTTGACAAAGGGATCAAACATGTTCACTGGAAGAAAAAGCCTCTTTAATAAGTAGTGCAACAAAAACTGGATGTCTATATGCTGAGGACTAAAACTAGACCCATGTCTATTACCATGCACTAAACTAAAGTTAAAATGGATCAAAGATTTAAATATTAAAACACAAAACTAAATCAAGTGGAAGGGAAAATAGGTCGAAATTTTGAAGACACAGCAGTAGGCACAGACTTCATGGGTAAAACCAAAATGGCACGTGGATCACTCTGAAGAATCAACAATTGGGATTTCATCCTGTTGAAAAACTTTTGTACATCAAAAGAAATCACCAATAGAGTGAAAAGACAACCCATAGAGCGGGAAAACATTTTAGCTAACTGTCCCTCAGATAAAAGACTTGTATCTAGAACATATAAAAAATTGAAAAAAATGAGACTCCCCAAATCCAAAGACCCAGTGCAAAAATTGGCAGATGAAATAAAATGGCAAATAAACACAAGAAAAATGTTCAGCATCATTGCTCATTTCAGAGATGCAAATTAAAACAACACTGAGGTTTCATCTTACCCCAGTAAGAATGGCTATCATCAAGAAATCAATGAACATCAAATGTTGGAGGGGCTGTGGAGGAAAAAGAACTATTTTAATTTTTAAATTCTCATGATGGAATTGCTTCCATGATTTCTCTCTAGCAAGTTTCGTATGGTGTATAGAAAAGCTGCTGGTGGTTGCATGCTGATTTTGTGTCCTTTGACTTTGTGTAATGTGTTTATCAGATCTAATAAATTGATTAATTGGCCCTATTACAAAAAAGAGATATGCAGATTCAATGCAACCTCCATCAGAATACCCATGACATTCTTTCAAGAAGTAAAAATGCAAAACAAAAAATTTAAACAGAACAACAACAGAGCCCTAAAATGCGTGTGCGAGCACAAAAGACCCAGAATAACCAAAACACTTCTAAACAAAAGAGTAAAGCTGGAGGTATCGTAACACCTAATTTTAAAACACACTACAAAGCCATATTAACAAAGCAGAATGTTACTAGCATAAAAACAGACACAGAAACTATTGTAATAGGATAGAGAGCACGGAGACAAACCCATGTAATTACAGCCATCTGGTCCTTGACAACAGGTAAAGAAACATATTTTAGAGGAAAGACAGCCTTTTTAATAAATGATGCTAGGAAAATTGCTTATCAACATGTAGAAGGCCAAAACTTGATCTGTATCTCTCACCTGTACAAAATCAATTCAAAATGGATCAAAAACTTGACTTAGGCGTAAGACCTGAAGATTTGATTCTGCTGGAAGAATGCATAGAGGAAATGTTGTTGCAGTTATAGGCTCAGTAAAAGTCTTCCTGAACAGGACCCCAGTAGCAAAGAAATACTAGCAAGAATCCACAAACAGAATGAAATCGAATGGTTTCTGCACAGCAACAGAAATGACAAGATGAAATGATAACTCATAGAATGAGAGAAAATATTGGGCAGCGACTTTTCTAACAAAGAATTCCTACCCAGAGCATAAACAAAACCCCTCAGAACCATCACACCAAGGAAACAAATAATTCAAGTGATACATAGGCAAGAGAACTAAACATACACATTTCAAAACAAGAAATAAAAATGGCTAATAAATATACAGGAAAAACTGATCAGTATCTTTAGCCATAAGGGAAATGTAAATCAATACTATAATGACATTCCATCACACTCTAGCCATAATGGCTGTCCTCAAGCAGGAGAAAAAAAATAATACTGGCAGGAGTGTAGGGGCAAAAGGATCCCCTGTACATTGCTGAGGGAATGTATATTCATATAGCCATGAAGGAAATCAATACTGAGGGTCTTCAAAAAACTCAAAACAGCACTATCATTTAATGTAGCTGTATATTCTTTGGTATATTCTCAAGGCAATTAGAGTCAACATGGTATGGAGGTAATCATGTACCCATATTTTTTGCAGTTCAGTTCACAATAGTTGAGTTATTAAAACAGCTCACATGCCCCTATACAGATGAATGGAAAGAGTAGATGTATATATGGATAAAGAAATATTATTCAGCCCTGAAGAAGGATGAAATGATGTAATTTGAAGGAAAATGAATGCAAGTGGACATCACCTGGTTAAGTGGAATAAACCAGACTCATAAAGTCAAATATCTCATATTTAGAATCCAGAAAGAAAAAAGAAAGAAAGAAGAAAGAAGGGTGTCAGGAAGAGGAAAGAGAAGTAGAGGTGACTTAAGGATTTATATTATCTTACCGTATTTCTGCCACTGATTGATTTAAAATGAAAAATTTTAAATGCAAATGTTACTCTGACAACAGTTTCCCTCTCTCTCACCCTCTCTCCAGTTCACATTATATTAAGCGCAAACCTATGTTTTCTAAACATCACTTTCAATTTATCACACAATAATGAAATGACTCTGTGAATCTTTTCATCCTGCTGCACAAATCAGGTTCTAACCCTATATTGCAGTTCTCATTACTCTTCAGGAACAATCTCCAATCCAGTGACATTGGTCTCCGTATTTTCCCAGTTAAAAAAAATTAACTGTTAATTTTTTATTTCTATCTTCAAAGTATTTTAGTGTACTACTCAAACACTAAGATATTTGACCTTATCTTATATGCAACCTTCATAGATTTCTCCCTTCATTTAAAAGTTCCATTTGTATTTAGCCAAGTTTGGTGGTACATGCCTGTAATCCAAACACTCAACAGACTGAGGCATGAGGATCACTACAAGTTTGAGGCTAGCCTGGACTACATGGCTGAGTTCAAAGACAGCTTCAACTACATAGCATGGCTTTGTCTCAGTAAAAACAAAAATATTATATTTGTTTTTAAAAGAAACCAGATTATTTTCTAATTATGATTTAAATGCAAAAGGATGATCTTAAGTTTTTGTCACCCTGTGTCTAACTAGAACACTTGTTGACATATACCACGGTCAAGTTAGTCATGTATTTCTTATGCACTGACTGAAAACTTCAGGTGCTTCTAAACCACAGGTAAGGGTATAAAGGTAAAAGAAAATGTCTTGCAGGACACCAAAAGGGGCTGAAGGGCAAGATGTGGATCTAAGACATGATGCTGATGCTCACAGTATATTTAACAGTCATCACCAAAGAGGCTCACGATAGATTTTGGTTGTTTCTTGGTGTTTCATATTCTGTGATTATTTTTTCTGTGACTTCAAAGTTACATTATAGATCTGTGTTTTAAGTAATGGGAAGTTTAATTTTAGACTATATTGCTATAAGGAATCTTAAGTATATCAGTACAAATTTAAATATTTTGAAAATCACAAGTCAAAAATAAAATTAAAAAATGCATTTACCCCACATGCAAGTTATGTGAAGTGGTCTTGTAACTAACTCAGAAAAAATAAGCCAATAGAGGACTGGTAGAAGGAACACTTAAAACATGTGAAACTGAATTTGTGATTAAGACAATGGTATAATTCCAATCTGAAGAGGATTAAAAGCTTTGATAATGCAATAATTGTCACAGTTTAGAGAAATCTACTCTCTCATTATAGTGACAATAATGTGTAAACCAGCATTTTCTGAATCCAATTTGGAAATACTTTTCAAAATTCTGAATATATGCACTTTCAGCAATTCCCCCATATATGTACAAGTAGTATTTGTATGTATATAAAAATATTGCTACAGGGGGAAATATGGCAAAATATAAAAGAAGCACAGTAAACCTGTCTTGCTAGTATGGAATACATATATATGCCTCCATTTAAACCAATATACATATGAGTACATGTGTGTTAATGTAATATATGCATGTGTGTTCATGCATGCAAACAGGAGCATCCTATGAAGACATATAAGAAATTACATCCTTAATCTACTCTGGAAAATGAAACAAGTATATTACATTATATATTTGGTATTATATGCATATGTGTGTAGAGATATGTATACATACATACATACACATATATATGTGAGTGTATGTATATACACACACACTGTACAAATACATGTATACCTTGTATCACAAAGTTTAAATTAGAATTTTATGTATGTGCATAAACATACACTTGTTTATGTTCGTTTTGAAAAAAATTAAAACTAGTAATAATAAATTCTATATATCATAAATCAGCCATGGTATTTTTGTATGAATCTCGGTAAATAAACATATTTCTTTATTAAGGTAACTTTGCCCTTTCATTCCTGAAAGTTTATCATGTCAATAACAGTTTTCCCTTAGTTATTTTTCTCATTTTCCATTTATTACATAGCATCTCTAATGAAACTTAATTTTTTAACTTTTGTTTTTCATCATTTTTTCATATTCCTTCTCTTCTACAAGGGTGAATTTTTAGGGAATTTTTGTGCCATGGCTTTATTCTGCAGTGTTAATGTTCTCAACTCAGCAAGACAGCTTTAAATTTGCATTTTTATAACTCTTCACGGGTATGTTTTTCTGATGGCTGGTTTTTATTGGCACTGATGTGGATTCGTACATTGAAAATTTGCATGAGAAATACCCAAAATGGCATTTTCTAAGGTTTCCCCCCCAGAAAAATATTAGAAATAGAACAGTTTATTTTATAATGTATATTTATTTATATGGCAATTGCCTTAGAAATTTGAATCAAAGTCTAATACTCTATTGAGGAACGCTAAGATAGGTTTTTATGAAAATAAATGAACAGGTAGTACCGATATTTGTAAAACATTTTGGCTTACCAAATCTAAGTTATAACCATTTTAATGCCACCGAAGCGCTTGTTTTTCAAGTTTTAGGAATGTGTCTGTAGGAGTCATAGAGTAGATATGGTGACAAACTCTTTGGATTTCCTCTGATTGAGAGGAGTACACCAAATCTTGTTCTTGTAAACCTGCAGTGGCCTTCGTCATTTTGTTGGCAAGTAGGAGCCTGGGGATTACCGAGGTTCACGTTCACCGATTTCCCAGGTTCATTCGTTAAAGCCTTACACTCTCAACCCTGGTTGTTAGGAATGTTTGGAGCTAGACAGGGAAGAAAAAACCTGGCATAAAATGCAAAGTCTAGTACAGTACCTTAAAGCTACTATGCTACCAAGGAGCCTGTGTTACAAAGAAGCTCGAAATAGTTATGCGAAGCCACATACAAAGGATACGTGACATTCAGCCAACCAGCACAGGCCGATTGTAAGTGCAGAAGCCGTGTTTGGCATTTCAGCTCCAAAATATTTGAAATGGAGAAGAAACAATCTGCAAATTTTCAGGTGGAAATGAGGCGCCATAGAAATTACCTAATTTCCTTTCCACAGAAATGTGATTGCTCTGGTATGGGTATCTGTGTCCTCCTCAAATTCGTAGGCTGAAATCAGATTTCCAGGGCACTAATGCTAAGATATAGGGTATTTAGAAGGTGGTCAAGTCGTGAGGCTGGAGCTCTTGTGGAAGAGATGAGACCTATGGAGGCTTGTTCTCTCTGAGTCCACGTGAGGGACTGTGCCATCTCTGAGGAATGGGGCCCTCACTATACACTGAATTTTCAAACTTTGACTTTCCAGCGCCCACCTCTGAGCCTGTGTTTCCAACTTACCCAATCTGTGGTATTTAATTGCGGCAGAGTAGAATAGACTAAGGTAGAATTCTCAAATGAAAACCAAACGACTTTATTCAGCAGGCATGGAGAAATTTGGGAAACTCACAGGGGAACTGTCTCCGAGCACCGGTACAAGTGAATTCATGCATAACACAATTTCACAGATACATTTGAAAATGAAATAGTGAAAATGAATGAATAACTATGCGATTTTATTGGACTGGGAGACAATAGTAATTCCCTATATTTTCAAATATAATTTTAATGAAATTTGAAAAAGGTCATTAAAATTGTCACTTGCTATGTGACATCTGATAAATCATACCAGTTTATTCTAGTATGTATGCAAAATTAATTCTATTATAAAAACATTTAATTTTATCTTTTAATGACATCACTGCACTATGGCAATAGAATGACAACAGTATTTAAACAAAATTTAGAGAGTATTTATTTTAATTCATTCTTGGCATGTCATTTCCTGACATGTACAATGTCTCAGACAGATTACTGAGAAGGAAATTAAGCTGGCAGCTCAGGAAAAATCTTAAAATAAAAAGAGAGGAATCTGGCTATTACCAAAAATCTTCCACTGGTTATCACTGTTAATTTCAATAAATGATTGGATGAGAAATATTCCATTGTAGACTGTTTAATTAAATTACTTCTAAGGAAATACATGACTCAATTTTGTAGATATGAATTTTTGTGATAAAGCAGTGTTGAATTGGAAAGCAGGATACAAAATAATTTTTGTCCCCTTGATGTTAATTTATGAACCGTGATATATAGAGACTGGTAAAGAATCATTAGATGCAAGGGTGTAGGACCATTAACCACCCTTACGTGTAAACCTGATGTTTCTGCTCAAAATGCATTTCTGTTTGAGTGTAAACTTGCACAGCACCTGACTCCTGAGAACTGATGGTAAACAATATATGTGGGATTCATTGTTCATTCAGCATGAGCATTCTGAAAAGAGTGGATTGTGTCATTCTACAGACACTGATTACATGCCTTTTCAGGGTGCTTTGTGAAGAAATGTACTATGACTGAATTTCACTGGCTTTGAGAAAAAGGACTCTCTTATGGGTTCTGAGCACAAAAATTGATTTTTGAAATCGTGCCCATATCTATAATCTCAACTGGTATGCTAGTGGGTCTTGGTGATATATTCAGCATTACGAAGAGCTTGAATGTCCTTCTTCAGAACGAAAGTATTACAATTAGTCTTCTTAAGCATTTTGATAATTCTAAAGACTTTATCATAATCAGTTTGCATGTAATATAATATATGAGGGAATTTTTGAGAAGAAATAATTTGTGATTGAGGTTTGCCTTCTATCACCCAGTCATTTTTCTTCAGAAATTTCATCACACATATGTACACACATGTTTGAATGGCATTCAGCAGATTAGAGAATTTCTTTTCATCTCAAACTCTCCCTAAGAGTAATAAATTTATCAACGTAGCCTCTGTTTTGTTCAAGGAGAAATCGCTAAACCTTCATGTTCAGGCCTCTGTTTTTTTAATCATAATAGCCAGAACTCTAAAAGAGCCAATGAATATTTCTGTTGAATGATTGTAAACTAGAGTCTAATTTAATAGAAGAAATAAAAGAAACAAAACTCATTACAAGCAAACATTCACCTGTGATTATTTGTCATATGTAATAGCAGCCATGATGAATGCAGCCACGTAATTTTAAGCAGTATCGTGTAATTTACCTGAAACCACTTTGGCTACTACCATTACTAGTGAACGTTACTCATTTTAAAAATATGTTATCTTTTTATTTAGAATTTAGAGATTCTAGCTAAATGGGAATGAATGTCTGTTTTGAACTTTTTGAGGACTCTCCATACTGATTTCCATAGTGGTTGTACCAGTGTACATTTGAGGAGGGGCATTTGAGGAGGCAGGGGCAATAGTAAAGCATTTTTTACTGTAATCATTTATTTATCACACTGTGTGTGTGTGTGTGTGTGTGTGTGTGTGTGTGTGTGATCGGATCTGTCTTGCTGGAGATTTTTGACTCATGCTAACGCTGCCTCTGGCTATTGATTCTGTTTGTGCATATTGGCTTATGGTCCACAGGGAAGGCAGTTGAAAAAGAAAGATGAATGTGAAGCAGGAGAGAACCAGTGCAAACTAGAGCCTGTGTGTGAGCTGAGATCCACTTAGACCTCTCAGTACCAATGAGCATCCCACGTTACTGATGAGCTCAATTTGCAGGACAAGCTAGCACTCTTCACTATGTTGCTAAAAACACAGTGGCCTGGAAGATTTGATAGAAACTGAGGAATCTCCACACTGGTTTTCACAGTGGTTGCACCAGTCTACACCACACCAAAGGAGTGGACACCTCCTTTCTCCCTACACTGTCACCAGCATTTGTTGTTGGTTGGTTTCTGGATGGCAGCCACTGTTTCTTGGGTGAGATGGGATCTCAGTGTTGTTTTCATTTGCACTTCCCAGATTCCCCTTCTGGGTATCTTCCCAGAAGAACTCAAAATATCATACCACAGCGATATATGTGCACCCATGTTTACAGCCACACAATTTGTAATAGCTAAATCTTGGAAACAAACCAAATGCCCATCAACCAAAGAATAGCTAAACAAAGATGTGGTTTTTTTCCCCATATAATGGAGTACTACTCTGCCACAAAGAAGGATAAACTGGAGACTTTTATAGGTAAGTGGAGGCAACTTGTGACCATACTCATAAGTGAAATAAATCAGCAAATATCATATTGTCTCACCAGTGCAAGGGGCTGAATGAGCAAATAGGACCTAAAATGTACAACAAATATTGTGAGTTGGGAAGAAACTGTGAAAAGAGAAGAGAAACTGTAATGGGGGAAGGGGAAAAGAAGTAAGGGAAAAAGAAAAAATATATGTACAAGATAGTTAAGATAATCATACTGCTAGTTTCTCTTAGTTCATTGAAAAGAAAGATTTGTGCTAATATTGTTTGGACAATATCACATCCTATATCTTATAACCTGAGTGACTACTCTCAGGATAACAATATGCAATGTCTTAATTATTGTTACTTTCCTATTATCTTTTGAAATTCTGTTGTATTTTTTTCTTCCTTTTAAAATGAAAAATGACAATAATAATAAAAGAAGCTGAAAGAGTTGCTGTTCTGGTTTTATTTGATGCCAACAAGGTGGCTCTTTGGTCCAAAGTTTTCATATGAAAATCCCCTGTGGACCGTTCTACCAAAGAGCCAAGGGAGGAAAGGGATTCTGGGAAGCATAGCTCCAATTTGGAAAAACTGGCACAGTGCAAATCCACCACTATAAGAGACCTCTGCAGAAAAGGAATGAGTGAAGCTTTGTGGGTACCTCCTGAGAGCACCCCTTGAGAGGAAAGCCATGTCTGAGGGGGACTAACAGTATCAATTTTAATTTTGTTTTTTTTTTTTTGGTGGTACTGGGGATCAAATGCAGGACCTTGCGCTTGCCAGGCATGTGCTTATGCCGCTGAGCTATATCCCCAACCCTCAATTTTAATTTTGAATGTACTTAAATATTAGAGTCAAGGGAAGAGTTGAATAGGCAAGGACCTGCTGGGCTGTTAATGGGATTTCCCAAGTGTGGAGAAGGACATTCTGTAGTTTATCTTTCAATGTATTACCTATTTGACACTTGGCGCCTGACCAAGCCATATGATTGTTTGATTCTGGAGGAGGTTTGGCAAAAGCACTGATGTAAAGGAAATGATAGCAGGACCTGTGTTCCTGCGGTAAGCCATGGGGACAACACCAGATGCTTTGCTGAGATGCCCGAAGGAATGATAACATGATGGCTAACTAAGTCAGGTCTCCTTCCTGTGATAATTATGCTTGTCTTGCTCATCCTGTTGACTACTCCCATTTGCTCTGTTGCTGCCTCTGTTCTTTCTCAATAAAAGGTTACTGAAAATGGTAATCGAGGTGACAGTCCTGGAGACCGAAACCCCCTGATCTCACAATTTTGCCTCTCTAGATTTTTCTTTTCATCCACGGGCACCTCGTTCTTAGGACTTGTCACCCCGGACAGAAATGGAACATATACCAACACCCAAGATGCACCTTAAAATTAATAGAAGTTAATAGTAAATTAATTTACTATGCATGCATAGCAAATAACAGGACTAAATGGATAGAATAATTCATAAGGTCGAAGAACCTTCAAAAGTCCTGGATAAGTATCTCATGCAGGTTCTTTGGCTTAGAAGCTCGAAGCATAGGTTTAATATCAGAACATTTGGATCTTTTTTTTCCAACCACTGGCTCTTTAATATCAACTATTCATTTCCTCAGTGCCTTCATTTATTCTTTGTACAATGGAGATTACAATGATTACAATGACTGCTTAACATATGTTTTGTGAGAATGAAATGAAGCACTTAAAAAAGTTCCTGGCACCCAATAAAAATGTGATAAATAACAGGCATTTTCTATTGTGCTACTATAACAAGAGACCAGTTTTCTAAGAAGGGATTATTGGATGGTTGTATGGGAAGCACAAAAGATTCTGCAATTCATGATTTTTCATGATGTAGCCCAAGGTCATCATATTCCAGGCCTGATGAGATTGAAGCGGCCGTGAAAGTTGCATTTTAGGGGTTGAATCATGGTTGTAAGCATGGGATTTCCTCAATAGCCTCCATGGTGAGTTTGCAGGCTGCTAACCAAGCCAAGTTTTCTGTTCTCTTGATGTCGATTTCTTTGCTTATTTTTCCTTCCAGTCATTAGATTAAAGAGGGATTATTATGTTCTATCTATAACATTCTAACAAGAAACAGTAACAACCCTCTACTTGGAGTTAAAACCTTTAAAAACATAGAAAATAATTAAAGGACAAAACTGGTTGTGGAAAAAGCTGTCCGTTGACTTTGCAGACCTTTACACTGTTTACAGTTCATATACTGTTCCAGCCACTCAAATTATGGGTAAAACTGGTATTAGGATGAAAGTTGCCCTTTCTGGTCCTTTGTCCTTAGAGACAGTTCTGCAAAAATAGTTTGGAAACTATAGAGACAGATAAATGATTAAAAAGCTGGAGACATAAGTATTAGTAAAACAGATGAGAAGATTCAGAAGGGAAAGTATTTGTAGTTCTTGGCTGCTATCATATATCAGATATGGGTCATAATGGCAACTCAAAAGCCTCAAACTCATAGGCCACAGAAATTTTAAACCCTTAAGTTAAATACTGTGTATCTCAATGTACTATGAAAACATAAAATTCAGAGACCTTGAGTAGAGATGAGTAGCAAGAATAACCAGATCCACTCTGTAGATTATCTCACATGATTTTTGAGTCAAACTAAACATCTTAGCATATATCAACAGCAAATAATTGAGACAAGAATGGTCAGAGAATTGCAAATAAACATTTGGTCCACTGGACAGAACTTTCTCTACACTGTATATGGTCCAATAATATGGGGGGGGGAGAATTTAAAGATTGCTTAGTTCTTTTTTGGTGATATTTAAACTTCAGTTTCCTGGATTGCTTAGTCATGGCTAAAATTTTGTTTTCCACTTTTGGCATAGCAGAGACTACGTAGAGCTACAACAAATATTATGTAACTCTAACATGTGTGCCTGGCATTATTTAGTTGCTGGGCTATGTCAGTGAACCAAACATGCAAGGATTCTTATTGTCAATGAAATTGGGATAACACATCAAAATATAGAGTGTACAAAGAATACGGAGACTTAAAAATTTGTATATGTAGATGCATGTTTGCTGATAGTGGCTTTAGTTGAAATTTTAAAAAACTATACAAAATAAAGTTATATTGGTGTCTATAAAATTATTTTATACATATTTTCATTTTGCAATATTAAAGTGTATCAAGGAATGAAAACCCACGTAAGTACTGGCAGGATCCTGAATACAATGGGTTATAGAGGAGAAGGGATTAGTGACGTAGAGCATCACGGCTGGGCAGTGATACTGATGTGCATACACAGGGAAGGCAGGACGCAGGTAGGCAAGGCGGTATGAGCAGTCTGTTCAGTGAGGGTGATGGACTGACACAGGGAGCGTTCCAGGCAGGTATACAATTTCAGTGCAGCAAAGGGTTCCTGCAGGGAATTAGCATTAGAAAAAGAGCAAGGAGAATGTGATTTGAAATGATCTGAATGTGAATTGAATAACGGGAGTCTGGATGTTCACTATTCAAACTGGTGCATTTCTATTTCTTTCTGAAGGACTTAACTGAAAATTCCAATTAAGTGGATTATAACTTTCTTATAATGTGTATTAGAATGGACTGGTTCATTCTTCAGTGTCCAATATAATCTCATTAGCAAGCTTCAGTAAAATTTTTCTACCATTTCTAAATGAACATAGATCATACGTATCAATGTTATAAAATCTGAATTCTAATAGCACTTACTGAAACACCACACCAATTAATTAAGCACTACATTTGCCATTTGGCCAGAATGACATACAAATTTGGGTTTCAATTTATGTAACAAAACATTTTAAATATAAAACACAATATTAATGCTATTTAAATATAAATGAGCTTATGCAATTGGGACAAAAGCAGAATTATGCTTTCGTCAGTACCATAAAATATTTTAGAGCTAAATCAACTTGTGCTGTTGAATGTATGATTCAGCCCCTAGGAGTCACTTTCTTTAGCTATAAAATGGGCATAATAATTTCTGATGCTTTGTATAGTTTGACATTTAAGAAATCAAAATCCATCTTTTATCCCAGCACAGAGATTTTTCTATCGTGTGACACTTGTGTCGTTAAATAATTCTTTGATATGGAAAGCACGCAAGTGCAGTTTTAAAAATAGTTGCTTATGCTTGAAAGCAGAAATCTATTTAAATGGCTTCCAGATTATATGGTTGCACATTAAAATATGTTGTAAAATGTTACATTAAAATGTATTCTCTCAGTTTACTTTCAGAATACTTCCTTATTTTGCCCAAGGATATCTCAGTAGACTGACTCAAACACGAAGACAATTTTGGGAAATATTGGGAAAGTTTACAAAGTTGTTTTATCATATTGGAAAAAAATAAATATTTTTCTAATAATTTTAATTCTAGAGTTTTACTCTCATGAAAATAACTCTCCTTTATTATGCCATCACCAAATGAAGCAAGATTTATGTGTATTTGATTTGTACCCAGGAAAAAGGAAATTCTAATAATTTTACTCAGAATAATAACCATGATCATTTGCTGAAGCACAACTACCAACAAGCAACTATGTTATGATACCCAGTGGAGGTTAAATCCCCTCTGTTTTGGAAGTGGTCATTCTTGTATCTCCATTTGTAGGAAAAGTAATAAAGATAGTATTTCTAGCCAAATAATTATTGGTCTATTTATTTCACATACCAATAACAAGTATGAGTATCCAACACTGGATAAATGAATCAAATTGTTTAAAGGTTTAAAATATATGGAATCTCATAAAAGACATTTATTGCAGACTGAAATGCCTTTCCCTGGATTTATTATAAAAACATAGATTTACTGAAGGCAAGATTGGCTTTCTCTGTCACTAATTGATAATAAAATGATAAGTGGCTGATTTTTCACACATCGTGTATTTTAAAAGTCAATTAAAGCATTGAATGACTGTACAATGAATGTTACAAGTTACTTTTAAAATTATTATAAATATTCTCTAATGACTGAATTTTATGTCATTAAATAATATTGCAAAGGAGACATAAAAATTAGAAAAACCAAATTAGAAGTAACTTTCTTTTCCTCAATATTGTTGTTTTTATTTTTTTTACAAAAGTTTATTTCATTTTCTTTATTATTTCCTTTTAATTAGTACATGCTTGCAATACATGATGGTCACCTTCACTGCAGCGCACTGAGACATACACATAACACATTTCAATGATCTTTCTCCCCTCCTTCCATTTATTTCTGTTTTTACAGCATCAGATTAATTTATCATAGAAGACCTTAATAAGATTAATTATCATCTATATAGATTGAAAACTAGATTAATAGGCCAAAAGACATATAAAACATATTAGACAGTTGTCCTAAATCAAGGTACACTTTTACATGCATTGTCCCCACTGGACTACAGCACCTTTTTTCCTCTTATCTGTCTTATATATATTATAATGTTATGAGGGGAGGAGTTTTTCATGTAAGAGAAACCATGTGATATTTAACCTTATATGTCTGAGTTATTTAACATGGTCTTAAGACGCAATGACTTGACTTTATCCTTTTTTATGGAAGAGTAGTATTTATTATACATAAATACCACATTTTAATAATCCATTTATCTGTTGATGGCCATATAGGATGTTTCCAAAATTTAGGCATTATGAATTGTGCCACTACAAACTATATATATATATATATATATATGTGTGTGAGTGTGTGTGTGTGTGTGTATGTGTGTGTATATATATATGTATGTGTATGTATGTATGTATGTATATATATATACATACATACATATATATATATATATAATCACTATAATATGATGTCTTTAAACCCTTTGGGAAGATATCTAGTGGGAAGTAACTGAATGAAATGGAATTTTTATTTTTAGTTTTTGAGGACTCTGTGTACTCATTTCCATAATGGCTATATCAGCTTACATTCTCACCAACAGTGGAGAAACGTTCTTTTCTCCCCACAGTTTTGCAAGCATTTGTTATTGGCTGATTTCTTGATGATAGCCATCCTTTCTGGAGTGGTATGGAATCTCAATGTTGTTTTAATGTACATTTCTCAAATGGCCAGTGATGTTGCGACAGTCTTTCATTTATGTACTGGTTGTTTGTATTTCTTCATCCAAGAAGCACATTTCAGATGCTCATTTCTAAATAAGGTCTTTAAATTTGGGAGGTCTAATTCTTTTGATTTCTTCATATATATTAGATATTAGCCCTTTGCATGAAGAGTAGCTGCCGAAAATGTTTCTCCACTCTGTAGATTTTCTCTTCACTCTGTTGGTGTGGTGATTTCCTTTACTGCACAGAATTTTAATTTTCATTTGATGTGATCCCATTTGCTTGTTCTCAGTACTGTTTCTTGTGCAATCCTTGTTTTGTTCAGAAAGTCTTTGCCTACACATATCCTTACCTTTATCTATTTTCTCTTCCAGAAGATTGTTTCTGTTCTACTGTTTAGATCTTTGATCCATTTCTATTTTAGTTCAGTATAGGATGAGAAATATAGGTCTAGGTTCAACCTTTGGCGTATTGATAGCCACTTTTCCCAGCTTCGTTTGTAAAAGAGTCTGTCTTGTCTCCAGTGAAGGGATTTGGCCCCTTTGTCAAAGACAACACAGCTGAGTGCTCCTGGAGTTGTTTCTAATACTACCGTTAAGTTAGTAACATTGTCATTAAACTCAATATAACGAATACATGCAATTATCTTCCTAAGAATAAAAATAGCACGCAATATACAGAGCACAGAATTTGACTCTACAAAGGTAATATTAAATAAAATTGACTGAAATACTCAAAAGAGCATCATAAATCCAGTCTCCATCTTGGATTCTCGTTAGAAAATTAGAAAGTTAGCATTAGAACAGCTAACAAGGCCTTATTATTTCTGTTTTAAATACCTTTATACCTTCCCATCATGCTCAGAGTGAAAGCTATACTTCTTATAGAGTTTAAGACAACGCCATCTCCCCTGATACTATTTTGAGCTCATCTCTTCCCTTCTGTCTCACAAAGAGCCATGACTGACTGACCCCGTTTCCTTCCTTACACGTGCAGAGTTTTTCTCCTTCCAGGGTTGTCTCCCTCAGAATTGTTTCTCTGGCTCTTTCCCCTATTCTGAGCTGATCCAAATGTTCCTTCACACTCGCTGAATGCAGCGTCGATCCCTCACCTCCAGGTCACCAACACATCATCCGGTTTTATAACTGGTTTGAGCTTATCCTTACTTGAAATTATGTGACTCACTTCTTTACTTGGCTACCTACCAGACTGAATATTATGGTAGACATCTTTTTTGCCTACCATGACTCTTACCTTCCACACGTACAGAAGATAGGTAGTAGATTTTCTGTTAACAATGTGAATCTGCACATGGAACCTCATGAAGATCTGTTATTTTTCTTGCACATAGGCTTAAGAAAGGCCATCTGACAAAGGCAACCATTGCGACTGCAGAATCTGTGTGTTAAATGAAACCAACATATTTATTCCCTTGTGATGTAATTTTCATTAAGTTCCTTTGGTAAATTCAACAAAGTGAAGAAATTAGATGTATGTGTACTATGTTAAGGAAAAGCGATAGAAAAGAATGAACTAATTCACCTATGCTAACCCAGTTTCCAAATCCACATCAAAGAAAATTCCTCTCTGGGGAATGTTGTATCTACACAGGGGCAAACGCTGATGGCTGCCCCACGCCTACTGTTACTTTCTTCCTGTCACACAGCTGCTCCCTTGATGTGTCATCCTCCAAGGAGCTCTGCAACTCTGCCTGCCTGGGGTGAAGCTGATGTCTTCTGTCACTGCTGCTGCCAAGTGACTGACTGCCAGCCCTGCAGGCACTGCCTGATCTGTGCCAAGTCACCGTTGTGCATGTCTAATGCATCATTACCGTGTCCTCTGGTGTCCTGTGTGGGCCAAAGCATGCAGCCTTTTTCATGAAGAATGTGAGAAACCCTCGCTCCTCTCTTTTTTTTTTTTTTATTTTAGAAACATAAAAGTACAAAAACATATTGACAAACAGACACCCATTATCATAGAAAATAGTACAATCACAACTAATCTATATAGGAGTAGGCAGAGAGTTCATGAACAAGAACGAAGCTGCAAGGGAAACACCTCAAAGAATCAATAATTGGGACCTCATCCTACTGAAAAGTTTTTGTACATCTAAAGAAATCACCAGCAAAGTAAAAAGAAAACCCACAAATTGGGAAAAAATCCTAGCTGGATGTCCTTCAGACAAAGGTCT
>PVLD010017698.1:0-41121 GCA_004027595.1 Dinomys branickii
ACGAAGGAAAGGAGAAAAGAAAAAGACAAAAATGTATGTATGTATGTATAGAGGAATATATATGAATATACATATGTGCAGGAGGGCTAACATGGTTCTACTATTGTATTATATCACTTAATGCTAAGCAATAATCGAAGACAGGATATTAGATTAATAGTGTATATCTGTGTGTGTTAGCCTGAACACACACTTCGAAAATAACAGTATGTAAAGCAGCAACAAGCGGTGTTTTTTTTTTCTGTTGTTGTTGTTGTTGTTGATGTTGTTGCTGTTGTTGATGTATGCCTGTTTTCTTTCTTGTCTTTGGATTTTTGGTTCTTGTGTTTTCTTTTCTTTTTTTTTTTTTTTTTTTTTTTTTTTTTTTTTTTTTTTTTTTTTTTTTTTTTTTTTTTTTTTTTTTTTTTCTGTTGTTGAGAGGATCAACTGTCTGACTAAATTTGCATGTCTGTATATGGGTCCATACATCTACAATTCGAAGATATCAATGGATAAAGCAACAACTACTGTTGCGACCATATCACCTTGTCTATAGATTAGTTGTGATTGTACTATTTTCTATGATAATGGGTGTCTGTTTGTCAATATGTTTTTGTACTTTTATGTTTCTAAAATAAAAATAAAAAATAAAAAAAAAAAATAAAAAAGAATAAAGTTCAGACTGCTGCTTCTCTTATGATACCCTTTCTTGCTTTCTCTTGGATTGCTCACCCTGGGTGAAACCACTGCATGTTGTAAAGAGGCCCAAAGGGCCAGGAACAGACCTGTTAATAGTTTTGTAGGTGAACTTATAACCAGGCCTCCTTCCTACCCGCAAAGCACCTATCCCGTTGAACGTTTGGATGAACCCACAGCCCTGAAAACACTACTGCAACCTGAATAGAGCCCACAAACTATAGGCAGCCAGCCAGATAAGTTGCTGCTGGAGTTCTAACCCACAGGATCATAAATGTCTGTTTCAGTTGCTGAGTTTTGGGATAATGTGTTTTGAAGCAATAGATAACTAATGCAGGTATTAGCTAAGTAAGTACTTTATCTCTGATTTTGTTTAATCCTCTTGGTAAATATTTTTAGCCTCTACAGATGAGGAGAATGAAGTTCAAGAAATACAGTTTTTGGACAATATGAAACTCCAATGTATATTAATAACAGTAGTTGTTAGCAGCCTATTTTAAAATTCCTTCCCACGTCAATATTTCCAGTGATGAGTTAGTAATTCCTTCATTTTATGGATGAGAACTGGTTCTATAACTTGCTCATGCTTACTGCTTTACATACACAGGAAAGAGATGGTAGCCTTAAGTCAATGTTTAATGAATTGGACAAATTAAAACCCCTGGAGAAAATATCCTCTGAATATTTGATTACACTAAACTGGGATTTAGATAAATCTAAGAATGTATTTCCACAGTTTCCAGCTTAACATACTTATAAATCTTCCATGTGTTCCCAGGCAAGGGGCTGAGAAAGACTAATCTTACAGGTTTAGTGGGCTCGGGGTGGAGGCAGGGATGAGTCCAGGTATCATCTTGGAGGGCCCTGAACAGCTTTAAAAGATTAGCAGGGAGTGAATTAGAGATTCAGTGACTAAACTGATAGGACTTAGAGTGTCATCCACTGTTCTTTGGGGACCTTAGCTAGTTAATCAACAGACACCTTTCGCTTTCTACAGGAATGTGCTGTGTTGTGACAGGATCCACAGACACCCCCTGCAGCCCACCCAGGATGCCTGCCCCACAGGTTTACAGTTCGCTGATGTCCTCCTTTCAGAAATAGCTGGAGGGAAAGGGTCATTGCAAGGATCAGAGCAAGTTTCCATCGCGAGCAGGGCAGGCCAGCCTTAGCACTATCACAGACGTCAAGCTTTCAAGCATGCTACAAATTACTATTTTTCCTAAGCCCAGAATTAAAGTTAAAGTTTTCCCTGAGATTATTTTCATTTCAAAAACTCCCTGGAGCTTAACCTCATTATAACATAATCTGCACCTGATAGGAAAGTGAATGACTTTTCCAATTCATTGAATAGGCCTTGGGCATTTTTAATAATATACACTTTAAAATAGATGTGTATATGGTTTCTTTGTAGAATAAAAACTAGATTTAAGCCTCCTCTAATTTCTATTCTGGTCTTGATTAGCCTCAGGCAGAACTGAAGAGAGAGAGATTTCATTATCCTCTTTGGGTCCACTTCTGGCTGTTTTCATTTCCAGACTGTTCTCCCTCTCCTCCATCCTTCTCCTTATAAAACGGCCTACGTCTCTGGCTGCCCACTGCCCACCACATCTAAAATACAGTGCTTGTTTCTGACAATGTCCTGCTTTGAATCCAATCCCTGCCTCCTTCTGTTGGACATATACATCTCAACGCCCACCTCCTGAAAGTCTCAGCCAAGAAGGTGGTGGAAACTTTCTTTCTGTAAATTGCATTGTAAAAATAGATTTCACCCCCTAGATACAGAATTCCAAGATAGCTTGGAGTACACATCTTCAGATTCATCATGGCACTCTCCCGAATCTTACTCCTGGACACCCACCAGCTATTCTGGTTGAAAATTGCTGTTTTAGGATGTTTGCTTCTCTTTTCCTCTCGCATCCTCTCAAAACATCCTGTCTTCTGTGTTGTGTCCTTGGAGGTCTACTCCATGGTACACACCAATATGACACTCAGATTGGTGCAGAAATTTTGCACTCAGAATAATAATTCAGTGGGTGAGCTAACCCTAAGCAACAAGAGAGTAACAAGTCAGGCACTGCAAGTAGACAGTGTGGAGAAAATATCCTCTGAATATTTAATTACACTAAACTGGAATTAGTCTGATCTCCTAGAAACTAGCAGGGTCAACCTAGGCAAGTGCCTGAGCCCCAGTTGGCCTCCCGTTTTCTCTTCTGTACAATGGGGGGATTGGACTATGGGTGGAATCTAGAAGAGCTAAAACTTTCTAGTAAGTAATATTAAAAGTAATATAAAAAGAGACCAGTCAGGCAGTTGTGGGGATGGAGGATCTTGGGTTGGGTAACTTCCATGGTCTCCTGAGCTCTAGGATGCAGTGATATTTTAGTGGTACGGATACTTTTGGTGTTGCCTCAGCCCCACCCACGCATCTATTTCTTGTTGGCCAGGAGGAGGCTCTGTACTGGAACGTGTGGTTCCCCACTTCGGCCTCACCTGACTCTCTGTATTGATGGAGTAAACGGTGTCCATTTGACTTAAGAGTCTGCAGGAATAGGCAATATTGACTGCTGTCTCCTGCTTATCTCCTGTCAAGACCCAGAGCTGGATCCCAGCCTCACGGAGAGCAGCGATGGTATCTGGAACGCCTTCCTGAAGCCGATCTTCAATCCCAGTGGCTCCTGGAATAATCAAAGATACCAGAGCTCACGTTTATGGTAAAAGAGTAGCTGCTTAATTCCACCAAAGCCCTGTGAAGCCTGGCAATATTTATTAAATACCTTCCATGTGGTAGGTTGTGGTAGGTACCTAGGATACAACGGTAGACCAGGGAGAGCTGGTTTCTACCCTCTCAGAATACCAAAGGCATTGAATAAGAGTAAGAATTGTACCTTCTCTCCAGGAAAGTTATTTCTGGGAAGCTGTTTTTCATAGGTTATAACTGAGGCTTTAAACTTCCCCGAGACTTCATCCAAGGTCCCTGAATACAATACAACTGACTACAAGATGAGAAAGGGCATGTGCCACGTGAGTGTATACCAGGGAACTTGAACTTTACCTAGGTCTGGGAGTGCCTTGCGTAGGAAATGCCACGTAAGCCTAGGTCAGGAGGAGCTATCAGAGGACAGGGAGGAAGATCCCGGTAGAAAGATCCCGGTAGAAAGATCGGCATAGCCACAGAACTGAAGGCAGAGTATAGTAGGTGGTGAGGCCAGGGAGGGAGAGGAGGATTGTTGGGAGGTACAGAGCCTTGCTAGGGCCTTGAGGGGTTTGCAGTTTATTTGCTGGCAAAGAAAACTATTCAGAGGTGCTGAGTTGGAGAGGGGATGGATTGGGTTTGTGTTTGAAGATCATTCTAAAAACTAGACTAGAGACTGCAGGGAGCAGGCTGAGTCTCAGGGCTAATGTAACCTGGGAAGCCGAGCAAGAGTGCAGTGGAGACCTGACCGGGGCCTGGCCTGGCATGGTGGCAAGGAGAAGAGAAATGCAGATGCAGAGCTCTGTGCTCTGCAGCTGACTTGTAGAAGAATTAATAGGGATCTGTATTTTTGATAATCTTCTTGGAGGAAATTAAACATGCAGATGCCATCGATTTTGAATGATCTGAAGCTTTCCACCAACTCTGACGAATATATACCCAAATATTGAATAGTTGCTAAGTGATTAAGCAAAAATAAATCTGCATTTAAAATGAGATTCATTTCAGGCCACAGACTAATGGCTGCCCATTTCACTCTGGGCAGGAGCAAGGCATTTTGTTTCTTTTAATAATCTGGAGTGATAATAGGTTGGTAAAGCAGTTACACTGGATGCATAGTGAAAAGATCATTTCTTATTTTGAAACTCAGTTTGAAAGCAGGGAAGCTTTCTGGGTGGCAAGAGAAATCTTTTCCTAAGCCACCTCCCAAGTCACCTTCAGGAGAAAAATAGAACCTCTCCATCACCAGATGTTCTTGGTTTGCATTTTAAGCCCAAATGTCAGGTAAAAAATCCCAGGAAAAGCGATGGATCACACCTCATCTTTCCCTACCAGGGTTAGCCTGGGAGGTGAGATTCAGAAGCCGATTTATATTATAGTGAAGGAGAGAGGAGGAAAAACACATTTATTTGTGCAAAAGAGAAAATGAAACAGGAAGGTTGTGATTGCCTTTCCCAGCCCAGGGAAGCTGGCAGGTTATAACAAGTGAGTTCTGTTTCAGCAGAGCCAGCTGATATACTTGTCACCAAGCAGGACTGGAATGCCACATCACACCAAAGAAGCCTCCCGAGGTAAGAGGGGGGCAGGCACCCTCATGGATGGCCTTGTGTAGGGGGCAGAGTTGTCTGGCCTCGCTGCCCTGTGGCTATTGTTGAAATGATTCATATGTCCAGCTTTAAAGGGGACCTCATACAACAGCAATCAAAGGTCTCTCCCAAGATGCAGAAACAAAAGCTGAGGGGGGAGGTAAGGGGCAATTTCCTCCCCTCCTTGCCAGCTGGCCTTCTAAATCTTGTATATGTACAGGCATCACACCTTATAGCAGCCTTGGGTCTTTTCCCTCAGACCTCTGCCTAGCAGAGCACCTAAGGGGTATGATTCATCCAGAAGAGAAGTTAAGGCTCAGAGGGGTGCAGTAACATGCTGCCAGGTGCACAGTAAGGTCATGGCAGGGCTTGCACCTGGCCCTCATTCCGTGGTCAGCACTGCTTCCCAAGAGGAAAAGAAGCTTTTGTTTTGTGGTCAGTGCATGTTGCTGGGCGCTGCCTTACTAAGACCTGGGTCTGTTCCCCAGGTGTGAGACTAGTGCTGGTAAACCAAGCCTCCTCTTTCCTCCTTTGCAATGCTTTTCCTTCAACAGAAATACAGCCTGGCTCTTAGCTACCCTCGGTGCTTCTAGTCCTGTCCCAGCATGTCACGTTACCTTCTGTGTAGCAGTGATTTTTGTGAAGATGTCCTTCTCCTCTCCAGACATTTAGCATATGATTTACACGGCCCTTCATCATCTGGGTCACACTGACCTTTCTCGCTTCCTATCAGCTCTCCCCGACAGCCTGTGGTCCAGTCACAGCATATCTCTGTTTTTCCACCTGGCCCACGATCTCGCCTCTGGGCCTTCATTCAGGTTCTCCTTTGCCTGGGACATGCTCCCTTCTCCTTCTCAGTTAATGGCCTTCTAGGCCTTTGGCTCTAGGGCCACGTGGACACCGCCTGCTCTGTGCTTCTCTTCCATCTGATAAATATTCCAGCCCAGCTCCTATCACTTGCTTAGTCATCCAGTATCCTGCCCAGACTTGGAGCTCTGGGAGAGCAGAGTCTGTGACTCTTGTCCCCCACTGGAGTCCCAAAGGCTAGCACGGTGCTCTGTGCACGTCAACATTTGAAAGAGCAGAATAATGTGCTGTTGGAGAGGAGCTCCTTCCAGCGGGGAGTGAAGATGCCCCAGGGGGTCCTCAGGAAGCATGGGTTGAGTATTCATATGGCCTCTTTATATCCCAGATTCCTAAAAGGAGACCCAGGGAAGGCTGCTAATTGAGGTAAATTTGTAGCAGTGTCAGACTAGGGCCAAGAACGTGCTTTATAACTTGGAGCATTCATTATCCTATAAGGATGACTTATTTTCAGCTACCGAGTAAGGTGAGTTGGTTCTCCAGATGCTGTGCTGTGTCCATCAGAAGCTCATCTCGGTTGTCGAGGGATGCCTCGGCCTGGCGCCGGACATTGGCCCATCTCCGAAAGTCCTCTTCACTTATGACCTGCAGGACAGGAAAAGACTCATTAATAACCTTGGATAGGTTAGAAGCAGAATCCCTCTTCTTTCCCCATCAGTGGGGTCTCATGGGCCTGTTTGAATCTTACTACATAATTAGATGGGTATTTGAGTGCAGACATTGTGAAATTGTGATCCTTCTGTTGCACTATCACTAAACATCTGTTGAATCCCTATTTTGCTCAGCGCAGTGGAGACGATTGAGATAGACAAGGTCTCGGGATCTTCAGGCTTATAAATTGGGAGAAGGTGACAGACATTAGGCAAGAAAGTAAAAAAACTGATCACTTGAAGAAGTCATATGCAGGCAATAAAAAGAATGATAGGATAGAGCAGGAGAGTCATTGGAAAAAGAGGCTGCTTTCTTTCCGATGTTCAGTTCTCTTCAACAGGTGGTGAGCAAACTAAAGTCCAATGGTGAGAAAGGGTCAGTCAGGGGGAAAAGCACGTTCAAAGGCTGTGAAACAGAGACACACTTGGCTTTCTTTGTGTTACTTGAACATGTCAGCTGGCAGAAGAATTGCAAGAAGGTTTGCAGCGGGGCTGGAAAGGAAAGCAGCAGCCATATTCTACACAGCCTGCAGACCACTCCACCAGGCACGTATCACACAAACGGAGGTGCCACCCCCTGACCCCATCTCGTGGCACTTTGAGAGCCTTCTGGTAGATTTATATACATTCTACCTTTTGTCCAAAGACAAACTATTCCTTGAATCCCTCTGTATTACACTAGAGGGCAAGCCAAGGGGACACATGTACCTTTACTTTGGAGGAATGTACAGTCTACCAGGAGGGGAAGAGGGAGAGAAAATATGCATAAAGACTTTAATGGAAAATAGAACCTACTAAGGGTACTAAACTTCAGAGTATAGTACTAAGCACTTGTTGCAGTTCCAGGTACTGTACATATATCACCCTGGTTATTTTTTATGAGGCAAGGACCACTAGCACCATTTTACCAGACAAAAATCCCAAAAGAAACAAACCCCAAAGATAAACAAAAAAATCTCAGGGAGGCAAAGGAACATGCTGAAGGCCATGCATCTAACAGCAGCGAGAGACTGAGAGTTTTGCCCAGGTGGGTCTGGATTTATAGTGAGCACTCTCAAACCATATTCTGCACTAAGAGACATAAAAGAGACCAAGAGCCATAGGGATTTATGTAGAAGAAATCACTCACAACCATCTAGATATGTATGCCCTTTGTAGCACTCCTACTGCATGTTACAATTCTCATCAGATAACTGCCTTGCAATTCATAGCCCATTTCCTACCTCTTTTACAGGTGGTGCAAAGTTAAATATCTGAAGAGCATGAGATGGGTAATTTACATGACCCTAGCTGGGCCGAGGGAGTGGGAGGCACTGTGACCAGAAGAACGTAACTGAGCATACCCTGTGTCGCTCATGAAAGGAATCAACTAACACATGCGTGTAGGTAATTGCTGCCACTTCATGGGGACCAAATTTTCTGGATCCTCTAGATTTTGTGGAGAAACTAGAAATCTAGATTTTTTTTTTTTGGTACTAGGAATCAAACTCACAACCTCTGCTTGCCAGGCAGGCACTGTGCCACTGAGCTATATCCCCAGCAAATCTAGATTTTTAAATGACCTCATGAAGCCCTCCTAATTAGAATCCAAGCAAAGAATATACATTTTAAAAGGTTGTTTTGAAGAAAAAATGGCAGTATTGAAAACTACGAGTTTCCCCACTAGGCATACAATGAAAAGTGCAGGATGACAAGGCCGTAATGTTATGAGATCTTACCGTTCAGATTTCTACTCCAGAGAACTTGTCAAAGTCATGGATCTTTGTGGTGAGTCAGAATGGCTAATCTTAAAATTTTTAAAACAACCAAAATTAAGGATCTTATATAAAGAAAAAGAAAGGGCCTACTGTAGGGTGAGGTCACCCAGCTACCTAAAAATATTCAAAGAGTGCGTGGAGGAAATCGCCCTCACCTTCTTGGCGACACACAGCGTGCGCAGGCCATCTCTCGCGTACAAGTCTAGATGTTTTTGGGTTCGGGCTTGGATTTTCTTCATCTTCTTTCGAAGGTCATTGTCAGTCACTGTCAAATAGCCATTGTTTCCCATGAGGCCATGTACACAAATGCCTAAGAATCTCTATTCCCCACTAGCCTGGATTTTCCCATTAGATGAGGAATGCTGTAGAGGAGGAATTCCCTTACAGCCATTCTTGGAAATATGGAGGGATGCTCCCGCTATCAGGGTGCCCTGGAAGACGACTAATTCCAGAAGCCCTTAAATTCTCCTAACATCTCATCAAAAAAAACTAGCTGGAATAATTGCTGTTTAAGAAAGGTAGGTGGTCTAAGATATGGTTCTTGAACATGTGTTTCTATGAAAATCACCTGGGAATTGAAATAATGGGAATTTTCAAGTCCCATTTGAATTCCTGCGGAATCAGAGGACCAGATGTCCGAATTTTTATGATTGTTTTCAGCACTGCTGCTTAGCCCTGGATGTCAGCTGACTTGGAGACTGCTCATAGACTCTCCATCACTCTATCGTTTTCTTTAGTTCTTGCATCAAGCTAGGACCCAATACAGCTACAAATGTGGATCTCATTAGCTATGTTCTTTGCCATCTTGGGTTTGCTGACTTAGACTTTCTTTCTACACAAGAGGTGCTCTTATTTTTTTTTTTTCCTGTAACTCTACTGTGGAAAATATGTCACTGTGACTTCAAGTCCTTTTGGTTAAGTTTGCACAATATATTTCTTTCAGAATTAGTTTTGTTTCCTTGCAATTCCAGTACTTTTATCTCTCAGGGAAGAAGAGATTTGTAAGCCTGCGTACAGTCAGCCCTGCCTTTATCAACCTGTCACAGACAACACTTGTCCAGTGCAGCATCTGTGAAGCCGAGCTTGGAGAAGCTCTCAGAATCCTTTACCAGTGCTGGACTGCGACTTTTACAGGCCCTGATAGTAAACAGAAGTTGTACATCTCAAACATCTCTGCATATAATGCAAAATTAAAAATATAATTCTGAACAGTGAAGTGAGCACAAGCAAGTGGGACACACTAATTTTTCTCTCCTGTACTAATCTAAGGCTGTTTTTAGACAATGCACAAACTCTTTAAATGTTATCATCTTTCAGGTGCTTTCAGCATTGTTCACTTTCATATTTCCTAAATGCTTTTGTCTTCTGCTTGTGAGCCTTTGAGTTTTCAGTTCTGCTTAGGCTGCCAGGAATCTTAGAGGCAAACTGAATGTTCAAACACTGAAAGAATATTAAACTTGGGGGTATTTTCCCCACTTTTCAAAATTTTGCCTCTTGGTTGTTATGGTAACATTGTGCATGTCTCTTATATTGGAACCATCTCCAATCCATTTTGCTGTCAGGTGAGGAAACAAAGAAACACCTCCAGGGCCACTTGGATGGCTGTGGCCCAGAGAGAGCGCTGTGGCTCCCTCAACTCCGAAGCACTGAATTCACTTGTCTGCCAGCGTCTGGGGATGAGCAGAACTAATTAGCTCCCTTCCCATTCTAAACACTAATCAATCCCCATGAACCTCCTGGCTCTTCTCCACAGCTGATAATGCAGGAGGCACAGGGCTGCCTGGGCAATTCGAAAGCTTGGCTAGAATCTGCTATCCTGGGAGAATCATAGCCCCATAGCTGTCTTCTCCTTGTTAGCGATCAGGAAGCCGCTGCACACTAATTCATGCCGCTCCAAAATTGGACACTGATATGTAGGAACTTTGGAACATTTTTCTGGCTCAGTGCAAGTTTATGAAAATTCATCTGGGGGAGGCTGGGGAAAAGGGTGATAAAGAGGGACACCTGAGGCTTCC
The DNA here is from genome assembly GCA_004027595.1 of Dinomys branickii. Lineage (NCBI taxonomy): Eukaryota > Metazoa > Chordata > Mammalia > Rodentia > Dinomyidae > Dinomys > Dinomys branickii. The sequence continues at coordinate 10,240 of PVLD010017698.1, forward strand.
CAGAGTGAACCAAGCCCGGTGTAGAATTCTGGCAGCAAAAAATGGGCACTGAATTGGGATTCAGGGTACCTAGGCTGAGGATGTAACAGTAAATAAACTATACTTTATAAGGCACTGCTCCTTCTGGCTTGAGTCGGCTTCTGTCCAAAGTGAAGAGGGCTAGGGTAGGTTCTGGTGCAAAAAACTGTGCAAGGATAGTCCATGTTTAATAGAAGACTATCCAGCATCCTTAATATGCTAATGAGCTCTGTGAGTCTTCAGGTCATAGTATCAAATGTGGCACACTGTAAGGATCTTGCTTTGAAAGCACTTTGTGGGCCTGTGTTCCAGCTGGGAGCTGGTGGACCAGGTGTCGCCTTAACTTGAGCTCCATATTACCCTTCCACACTGCCTCTCAAACTATCCACAACCCTTTTCCTGGAGCCCTGTGAGGATGGACTCACCACAGGCTGGGTCTTCCAGCAGGTCCATGATGACCGAGTCAGCCCCTTTGGTGTAGATGATGATCTCACTGGTCAGTGGGTGCCTCACAACCACAGACATTCTCTTTCTGACAGAGTCAAAACCCAGGGTGCAGAGGAGGTCAAAAGTGAGGCAGATGCCTTGGGGCAGGCGCACGGTAACCTGCTCTGGTGTCCGGGACACCAGCGTGAAGCTGTAGGCGTGGGCAGCATGCACTAGGGCTGCCTCGTCAGGGCTCTCAGCCTCATAGCAGAGCTCAGGCTTGGTCAGGCCTAGCTCTGGAGCCTCCAATACCTCCTCCAAGGAAGCATCTGACCCAGACCTCAGGATGTCACCCTGGTCCCACGTGCTGCTCCTGTAGCCCCCATCAGTGGAGTATTCACCACTGCACACAGATGCGTCATCTTTCTCATCCGAGTCTGTGGTGGGTCCATTGGCCCCCAAACTGTCCCCTGGGTCTGTGTCAGATGGTGCAGTGGATGAGAAGGACTGGCTGAGGCTCATTAGCTTCAGCCTCTGGAAGAGCTGCTGAATCTTCTCCAGGGATGTCCCCAGAGCCTTGGTGGAGGGTGGGATGGTGACCTGTGGTTGAAGGAGGAAAGCAGAATGTTACTCTAAATTTTGGGGATAATTTTGTAGAACATGAAAGCAATTTTGCAGGCAGGGGTGTATGTAAGTGTTCTGTGATCAGGCCAAGTCTTCTTTGTGGGCCTCAGCTACCTATAAAATGAGGGAGTTAGCTAAGACGTTTCTTTCCAGGCCTGACGTTCCAGGGATTAACAGTGTTCATTTTCCTCTTTTTTTTTTTTTTTTTTTGAGCTTCTCATGTTGGTCATGATCAAAGAAAAGATCAGAAGGCGAAAGTCAGGTATCCACAGGTGGGGATCACATTCCCTGCATCCTGATGGGGAACTTAGCTACTTTTATCTTTGTATGAGTATCTCATTTCATCCTCCCAGCAACCGCATGGGGTACTATCAATACTTTGATTTATGGACAAGAAGCTGAAGCACCAAGAGGGTAAATCAATGGCTGTTATCATGCTGGGTACAGAAGACATAACTAGGGTCAGACCTAGGTCTGCCCTACTCCAGAGGTGAGAGTCTTGAGCAATCCTCCAGTGTAAGCCCCCTTACTAACTTTGGAAAACTGAGAGTTGGAGGCTATGTTTCCTAAAAGGGTACTTCTTCCCTTCTCAAAAATAGTTTTAATTTCTCAGAAAATGCTCCCTGTCTCCCCAATCTCCCTGAAAACTTCTAATTACTTGGTGACCTTTCTATGCCTGAAGTGATTTTTAAGGTCGTTTTAAAACTGGGCATGGAAGCGGAGGTTGTGGTTGAGTGCCCAAGTGAACTATCTCTTCTTGTTTTATAGCACTAAGTGGTACTACCTGGTTATTCTCGTCAGGGGGCTTGGCTGAGAGTTTGTGGATACTTTAAGACATATCTACGATTTGTGGACTTCAAAGTATAAGTTTACATAAATGACCATCTACCTCCATTATTTCTGGGGGAATAACATCCCATAGAAAGTAAATTATTTTTACATCCTTATATAAATGAAGGCAGAGGCAAGCATTAAATGATATTATTAGGGACAAGGATGGAGTCGCACAGGTGATCCTGTTCCGTGTTCACCGCCGTCTTGCGCTCAGTTATTCAAGTTTTCAGTCTCACAATTTCTTCACTTGTTAAATCCAAAGATACACTCACCACAGTGTGGGGTTGTGAGGCTTAAATGGTAATGCAGTGAAGTGGTTAGCGTGGGGACTGGCACATAAGCCAAGTGCTCAGGAAACACTAGCACTTGGTATCTACCCTGCAGGCAGATAGACCAGGTTTGGAAGTTGAACAGAGAGCTCTTATGTAACTTTCTCATTTCATCTAAGCATGAGGGAATAGACCGAAAAAGGGTAAGACATCCATCCAAGGCCTCACAGTGTGTTACTCTAGGACTCAAGTGTGGTGTTACCCCTTCTTTCCTGCCTCCCTTCAGTGTTACCCCAATCATTGCCTAGTCCTTACCCTCTGTCTTGGCTCTGTAGTTGTGGACACCATCACAGAGTTGCAGATTGCTAGAGCAAGGAAAAAGTCAGCAATGGAAGAGCTGGTGGAGTGGGAAGGCTTGGCGGGTTTGGCGTCTGACAAGGTCTCCAGCCATAGGGCAGCATCTCGCACCTTGGTCAGTAGGTTTTTATCCGGAGTCACATCTTTTTCCTGCAAGGGGAAGAACCAAATGACCCTAAAGAGACTGGGAAGGGAGGCCTCCTCCAGCAGATCTGCTGGTTTTTCTGGAGGAAAGGATGCCACAGTCTTCACTACAGTCCTGCATGCAGTACATTCCCTTTCCCACAGACCTGGGACATTCATGATTCTTACTTGATTCCTGCTTGTCAGTCAGATCCACGTATCTATCAGCTATCAGGCCCTAGGAATTCTTCTTTCCATTTTCCTCACCATCTGTTTCCCCTGTGCAGCTACTTCTAGACCTGCTCAGATCGTCCAGACCTCAATCTTGGATTTCTGCACTGGTCTCTAAACCAGTGTTGCTGGCTCTTACCACATTTCTTTCTAACTCTTCAAATGTAGGATCTGTGTCATCTTCCTAAGACTCCATTATCCTCAAGGTACCCTTGACTTCCAAAAATCTTCAGATCTCTATTGCGAAAATGATCCGTTCATCTGGTATCTAGATTCTTTCACACATTGCATTTCCACTTTGACTTCCACTGCTTTTCAGTGTGGACCCTCAGGTCACTCTGGTTGTATGTTTGCTGCCTTCTGGATGTACATACACTATTCTCATCACACTTCTGGTGGAAAATTCTCTCTTATTCCTCAAAACCCTACCTAGACATCAATAGCCATAAGAATTTCCATGCGACCTCGAGCTTTTATCCAGCTCCCAATGAATTCGTTCTTGTGAACTATACTGGGAAGGTCTTGGACTCAGAGTGCTTCTGGGCATCAGGCATGCAAGATCAGTGAGGGAAGCGGGTGGAGGCAAAGAGGAGGACATTGTGGGCGGTGGGAGCTGTAGATCTGGCCAGTCATGCATGTCTTGAGCGGTGCTGGCTTTCCCTAGTGAAATGCACCGATGCTGGGCCACTTTGCCAAATACTCTGACTTCTCAGGCTAAAACAGAGATGATATGTGACCTATTTCTTTTCTTTCCTTTTTTACTCTGTGGGCTGGATCTGACTCACTGGCTCCAACTTTTCACATCTTTGTAGAAGTTTCCCCTTGAACCATCCCTTTAGAATTCACTGCAGATTGATCTCTCTCCTTTTCTTCCTCTCTCCTTCCTCACTTCCTTCTTCTCCCTCCCTCATTCCCTGATCCCCCGCCCCCAAGAACTGATGCCAAGATGGCTTCACTCCGGTAAGAACCAGAGGTGACTGGATGGAGGGGACGGTGGTTATGGCAGCAGTAATGTTCAGCTTTGTCTAGCTCTCTGCTCCATCTTTACATGACCCATTTTTACATTTATGTTTTTATGTTCATGCTTAGTCTCTTCAGAGATGAGGTAAGAACTTCAAAGATAGAGACCTAGATTTCCATGAGTTATAGTCTCTAGAGCTCTAACTGCAGCTTTATTTCAAATGAGTAGAATTTCAACAAATACCTACTCTCACCGGAGAGAGTTAACAAATTCACTTACAAAGAAGCTTCCACATAAGACCACTCCTAGCTATATTCAGGGTTTAGAGCTGAAGTTACGTTTAGGAGAGGGTTAATGGCCGAAAAGAATAGATGGAGGGGATCTTGATATGTTAAGTGGTTAGGGGAGGGAAAGACTGAGGTCCAGTGAATTATTACTGAGAACTGGACTGGACACCCTAAAGTCCTGATTGGTGAAGTACCCTCAGACTATACTTTCTAACTACCAAATAGGGTATTTCAGAAGTTTGATTCTATTCTCCTTGGAGATGCTGGGGCAGGTGAGAGTCGTAGGGAGGAACCTAGACATATATACTCTGTATAGTGGAACCCTTGTCAAGAGCCACATCTAATTTCCTTCCTTCTTTCTTTCCCTCCTTCCTTCCTTCCTTCCTTTTTCCCACAGTGTCACCCACGGATGGGAAGCTGTTAAACCTTACCACAGATACCCAGAGGTGAGGAATTACCATGCAGGCCATCAAAGCCAAATCCTTGATTTTCCAGATGAAACAGCACTGGAGAGGGGCGAAGGAACTGCTTGAGATCACACACTAAACTGGGGTAAGAACCAGGATGCCTTTCCACCTGATGCTTAGCCTTTTACAACATGTACCACTGTGCCCCAAGTTCCATAATATCAGCATGTATTTCCCATTGGTGACTCAGTTAACAATCATTTACTCCATATCCTTTTACCCTCTTGTCTGTAAGGACCATGAGAGTGGGGACTGCCTCTGCTATGTTCCCAATGCCTGGCAGATTGCAAAAACTGAAAGAGTTTGTTGACTGACTATTCTAGGATAGTCTGCTACTTCATCACTGACATCTCTTTGTTAATGCTATTCTTTAATATGTTTCACCAAATCATATAGCAATGCATTTAAGAAAAAAAAAGGCTCCTTTGTGAAGGGCCCATTTCTTTCTGCACCAGCAGCAGGCCCAATCTGCAGGTGCTGGGAACAGATGTTAGTCAACCTGCACCCAGTCACGCAGCCCTGCCTCCGCAGGGCAGGGCTCTTCATGGCTCCTTCTTCTCCTGCCCACTGGTTTGCTGTGTGGTCCGCTAACACTCAGGAACTCAGTGTTTGGAGCATTTAGATAAAAGCGGTGCCTCTGCCCACTGCTGGCCCTTTGGCCAGTCACTACTCTGAAGGAAGAGAGATATAAATTCACTGGGCCATCACTGAGTCAAATGAGAGCGTGTGGCTGCCAGGCACTCTCTGGTTGGATTTATACTAGGACACGCACATCTCATACCAGGGGTGACATTAGCTCATGCTCAGTGGCTGTATCACCGTATTACGTTTACTAAGAAGGGAGAGGAGAGCCAGGCCCTCCAATCAGCGCTTTGCGTACATCGCCACGTGACCCGATAGCGTCCACATAGTTACCGTCCTCCCCCTGTTTTAATTACGAGGCAAGTGAATCACGCTGAAGTATTTGTCCAAGGTCAGGAAATCACAAACAGTGTGCGGGGACTTAAACTTAGTTCTGCCTGCTGCACTGCTGGAAGCCTTAAACATGAAGCCATCACTTCCCCCACTTTTGATGTTTGGACCCACCCACTGGGGACTTTCATCAAAATGCAACTTCTGCCTCAGCAGATGTGGGGTAGGGCTTGAATGTCTGCATTTGTAGCAAGCTCACAGGTGGTGCCTATGTTACTGGACCGAGCCCCACAGCGTGAGGAGTGCGGGTCTGTGCCGCCGGGCTGCCCTGTGGGCTTCACTTCTTTCCTGGCTGGAATGTGTTCCCATCCTGAGGGCTGAGAATGGAGGCCAAACTCCACCCTGTTCTGCTCCTCTCAGTTTTAATGATAAGTCACTGACTGAGTACAGCATCTCAGCACAGTAGGAACCAGAGTCAGTGGTAGAAAGAAACAATATCGCCACCTTAGTGGCATGGTTCTTCTTATGTCTCCATCTCCTTCACTTCCCAGCAAGCCTTATATCTGTAATTCCAAATACCCCTACAAAGCCCAGTTCTGCATCTTGCTTGCACAGGTTGTCTTCTCCTCCAACAACCTATGCTCTCCAACCCTTCGTACTAGAAAGGGTCCCTTAGAATAACTTCTTGTCTTGTCTCCCTGAGCAAAGATACATGGTCCCTCCATTCCATAAATTCTAACAGCCACCAAACTTTCAGCGGCTCTTTACTGACTCTACCCCTCTGTCTACACGTAGGAAATAATCTCCAGGATTAAATTTTTTAAAAAGCAAAGGTAAGCTCCTTGTAGGACATACTTTCACCTGGGCAAAGGGTGAACTTACATGTACATCACGTGTGTGTTTTAGGAACCTGCTGCTAATGCTTATCTCTGGAATCCTGAGGCACAGAGGAGGGGCTTTACCATTGGGACTTTCGTTCTCCTAGTACTTAATTATGTGGTTGTGTTACATCATGGAAACACACTGTCCTGGTTGCTGGAGAGGTGGACGCTGAAAGGTTCAGGTCAGTGATATTTGTGCTGTGGCTGACACTGGGTCTTGATGATTCATAGTTTGGATAAAGAACTGGGAAAACCCAATGTGAACACATGTTTACTGAAATAGCACATGGACTATTAGAGCAAACTTTGCTTAAGTGGGACATAACTCTAAGGAGAATTCTCAGTGGGTTGTCCATCTTGTTAGACCACAACTCTTGTGAGCAGTGTCATTGTGACTATGTGACCCTTATTTGGGACCCTGGGGGTCAAAGGAAGCATAGACAGGAGGTTTCACTTGTCCTGCCCCTGCCCTGTATCATGATATCACTCCCAGACAGGTTTGTGTGCTGCTAATTAAATCAGGACTCTTATCTCATCTTACAGTGGCAGTGTGTGTATGTGGGCTGCCCCAGCAATCTGGGAGTGATTCTTTTCCAAAGAATAAAAGGAAGGCCAGGATCAAGGCAAGGAAGCAGAGGGCCAGTGACTCCTCCTTCATTCCTGCCATGCATTGTCTACCAAGGGCTGGGGGAGGGCCTCCAGGAGGGGGTGGTGGTGAACTTCAGAGGGGCCTACTCTGCCCAACCACAACTTTCCTGATTAAGGAGGCGTTCTTGGTCCATGGCCTTGGAAAACATTCTGCAACTGGCCCTTCTAAACCAAGATCTTGGCTGCTCAGATCTTGGCTGCTTACAGACCAGGGGAAAAAAAGGCATTTCATTTCCCATCTGCCAGCACTGTTAAAACCTGGCTCAGAACTCACTTTTTATAAGCCTATTACCCACCTTAAAGCCACAGTTTATTTTTTAGTACAACAAAAGAAGGTTTATTTGGGGAAAAAAGATGGAAAAGAGAGGATAGACAGCTACCATGAGGTGGTAGTGGGCTTCAGAGCTAAAAGCCCCAAGTCAGTTTTTATAGGCAACTAGCACATAATCACTGATGCTTCCTTGACCTTTATAGTAAAAAAAAAAAAAGCTTTAATTGTTGTTGATTCTTGTTTTAGTTTTGGTTCAGATCAAAGAGCCAGGGAAATCGACAACCAGTTTCTTGAGAAATCTGTGGGAAGTGTTCCTCCACACCTGGTGCCCTTGGGGTTTGTAACTCAGGTCACGAAGGGACAGTAAGAGAACAAGTGGTTCTGAGAGCTCAGCAAGCCGGACTGGATGCCAGGTGAGCAGGTGGAGCAAGGCATTGAAGGCAGGTGGGAGAGGAGCTGACGCAGAGCCAAGAGTGGGGCTGACACCCAGAGGCCCGCCAGGGACTGCACAGAAGTATGCAGGAACTACTTCAAGGACCTCAGTGCAGCTGGAGATATTTCTCAGGTCAACACGAGAAGGCAGCGTGAATCAGCCCCTTTCTTCATGGCTTTCTGAGCTGTATATGAACCTATGTGAGCCACGTGAAGACTATTTTGTGATAGGGTGATGCTCTTCTTAGAGAGGCTCTCAATCTTGGCTTCCCACTAGAATCATAGGAAATAAAAATACAAATGTTCTTGCCCCACTCTAGGCTAAATATACCAGCATCTCAGCAGGTGAGACACTTCTACTATTGCACTAGATGAAAACCTGGAATTTCCCCTCCATGTGATCAGAGATATAAACATTTGTCCCAGGCATTCCGATTCCCTTTAGAAAGGTTATTTAAAACCACTATTACGTGGTGGCACACGCCTGTGATCCCAGCACTTGGGAGGCTAAGTCAGGAGGGTCTTTACAAGTCAGAGACCAGCCTGGGCTACAAAATGAGCTCAACGCCAGCCTGAACTGCATAGTGCGACCCTATCTCAAAAAGACAAAAACAAAGAAAAACCTACTATTAGTAAAAGGTGAAAGATTTATACTATCTGAACTGAAACCAAAATATAAACCCACTATTTGTGATCTGTCTAGAAAATACAATTTTAATAATTAAATCCTCAAAATAAACTCATGAGTCAGAATAATTATTCTTGTTTTAATGATGTGGAAATTGAGGCTTCCCATTCAGTAAGCATCAAAAACCTAAATCATGGTGCAGCTGAGCTTAAACGCACCTGACTCATAGGTAGAAAGGATCTGGCACATTAACACAAACATTATTTGATCTGTTTTTTAAAACAGCCTTGTGAGAATTTTAAGTATTTTTAGAAGATGAAAAGGGAATAGAAAGAGCTTTACCATACTGTTTGCAGTTATATAAAAAGCCAGTCACAGAGCTAAACCAGAACCTACCTCTCCTGACTTTTAGCCCAGTCGGTTCCTAAACAAACACTCAAGGATGCCGTCATACTGCTAAATCCCGACTGCCAAGCAACCTGACCGTACTACGATATGTTTAGTTGTTTGTAAGGAGAACATGTCACCACCCTCACTTGTCTAGCCTATGAGAATTGAGTCTTAAGTCATGTGTCAGTTTTCTTATTGCTCCTGAATGAACTTGGCACTTGCCTTGGAAACTTCCAGCCAGGCAGAACAGCGATGTCTTGGATCTAGAGATAGCTCAGAGCTTTATACAACCCTCCCACTGACCATCAGTGCAGGGCCCTACATCACATTTACACTTCCTGGTTCAGGGCTGCTGTGATTTGTGAAGTGAACAAGGCACACTGAATTGGTGTGATCTCAAGAAAATCTTTTTCCTTTTTCTGGCATATCAGATGCTAATGATACCCAGAACTAGAAGGTGCCAAAAATATATAACATCTATGTCTAATGAGACAGCTCTAAATTCATTTTTAAAATATTTGGGTAAATTGTTGAAAGGAAAGCATTCCATTCAGACGGGCAGAATGAAAGAAGAGAGAACAATGACTATATATGTGTGTGTTTTATTTTTTTTTTCTGCCAGTAAGGAAGATAAAAAAAGAAACAAAACTACCCAACATAATCTTCCCAGAGGCATCTATGGATCACTTCCCTACTCTGTTTTGAGGGCCATTGTGTCAACATGCTGTTCTCGTGTTCTCCTGGCTAATGCTGCATTTCTGCGAATGACGATAACACAAGAGAATTAACTAAGTACTTGAAGTTAGACGAGTGGCAATCCCAAAAACAGACTCAAAGACTTTCTTCATTGCAATTGGGAAACATAGTCCTGAGTTATGAAAACTGGATAGCAGTATAGAAAATAGGAAAACGCTTGGCATTTATAATTGCTACCTACCATGATTGCCAAAGATGTTAGGTCTATGTAGTGACATTTGTAGCATGAGAGAGAGGATGGAAAAGTTCACTTTTAAAATTTAATATTTTAATAATGGAATAATAGCACTTCAGAGACCATTGGTTAGCTAGTATCTCTTATAGGGCTCTCTGTGGCATTTTCTGAGCATGCAAGGATTCCAGATGAAATGTTTTAGTGTTCCTTGGAGAAAGAGTATGTTCAGACAAAAGACGATCAGGCCAGGAATCAGATGGCCTTGGTTATTGATTTCTAGGGACTGTTATTGATCTAGGGGGAGGAACCCAATGTCTTCACTGGGTTTGAGCCCAAGTGCTGATAGGGGCCAGACATTCACCTAAGAGAATGAAGTGGGTGGGGTAATTCTGACATACATTTTTCCTTTTGCTTCGTCACCATTTAGGATTTATTTTTTAATTTCTAGCCCAAATTTATCATTCCATTTTTCTTAAAATGCACAACTCTTACATTCTTATCACTTTTTTCCCATGTGATAAAAACAAGGGCCTAACAATTACTTCATTTCTCTTACCTGTCTAATTGGAAAAACACATAGTGTGACTGCTGCTGGCTTCCCGCTCCATAAGGGACCATCAGAGAATGGTGGGAGGCTGTGAAGAACTGAAGCTTGGGAACCTGGGATAAGTGATGTGACTCCTTAACTCAGGCCGGTGATTGCCATGAGGCAGCACTGGCTTAGTGTGGAGAATTTTTTCAATTCCATTTAAAAAAGAAAAGCAAGAAATTGATATATTGCAATGAAATCTCCCAGTCTCTAACCATTGAGCATCTGAAAGGACAAGAGCTGTCTATGCTGACAAAATGCTTGCACGGACCTCTTTGAGGACCATAAGCCATCCTGCTAAGAGCTCATCAGAGACTATGCAGTATTCTCCACATCCCAGCTTCCTCTCCCTTGTCTGCCCTCAATAAGACACTTGCAATTCAAAGAGCAAAGATGGAGACTTACTATGGAGCTGCTGAAGGCCACAGGCGGCTGTGAGGTTTCACAGTGCCCTACAGACCTTTGCCAGGAGTGACCCTGGATGGGCACCCGGGCGCTCTGACTCCTCCTCAGGGGCTGGGTACCTCCTTGACTTCTCATCGTTGCTGGCCTCTGTGCCCATCTCGCTGGGAATGACAGACACTGGTACTGGGTCCACTCTTCACTGTCCGAGTCCACCTCCTTTGGGGCCTCCAGTCGCTTGGCTGCAAGAAAAGCGTTGTCATACCTTGGTGGGGCCATGGTTAGGAAGATGCTAGAATGTGGGGTGAGGGGAAAGAGCCTAGGGAGGATCCATGCTGCTGTGGAAAAATGGCAAGTGGGCTACCAAGACGGGAGAAAGAGGGGTGCAACTTAGTCCCACAGGTTCACGTCCTGGCCGTCTCACCATCTAGGTATGGGACTCTGCATTGGGACTCAACCTGCATCTATTTACTCACTTGGAGTTTATTAAAAAATACCTAGTTCACAGGATTGTTTTGAACATTTAATGATATAATATGTGAAAGTGATTAGCTTACTCTAAGTACTGGTAATGGTAGTTGTTATTATTAAAGAGAGATCAGAAGGTCCTACATAAAGGGTGAATTATCACCATGGCAAAGGGGGTATGGATGCTTATAATATCTCTTCCTTTCTCTACCTCCTTTTCTTTTAACCAAAAGTGTGGGTGTGTGTGGGGGGGAGGGTGTCTGGAGGAATCAAGTGAGTTTTATGGGCCACCTTCAGTCCATATACTATAACAGTCCAGGCATCTTATAGCCCTATCTCCTAGATCCAAATGTTGCCCAAGTGAAAAATCTAAGCGACCAGTTAGCATAGAAATTTTCTGGAAGCTGACCATGTGCCTAGATATAGATCCATCCTGACCTGTCAGGTTAGGTGATTTGTGAAATTCCTAACATTTGGCTCTATAACTGGTACACAATTGTCCCCAGCCCAGACATAAGCATCCTCTGTTGTAAATGCTACCAGACAAAGATAGACTGCAGGGCCACCACATATGGGGTGAAAACTTAGAGGTGGTAAGAACAGCATTGTTCTGTGACAAGGAAGACCAGAGGTTACAGGAAGTAACAACGAAATGCCCCACAGGGTATAAGAGAAGACTGGGGAGGCTTTTTTCTCTTTTTAGGAGAAAAGGGCACTTTCCTTCTGTAGATAGGGACAGACATGGGTGCCCTCGTACCGTTTTCTTGGTGACAATACTCGCTGCCCATGATGGTGCAACGTCGGAAGACCATCTTGTTCTCTGTTAGGGTACCAGTCTTGTCAGAGAAGATGTATTGGATTTGGCCCAGATCCTCTGTGATGTTGAGGGCTCGGCACTGAATGGGCAGATCAGACTCTTCATCGTATAGGTCAAGGTCATTGTGCAGAAAGAAAACTTGCCCAAGCTTTACCAGCTCAATAGACACATACAAAGAGATCGGGATCAGCACCTGAGAGGAGACAGATATCACTGCTTCAGAAACCAAGTGAATTCCCTGCTTCTCGACTCTCACGTGTAGGTAACAAAGGCATTTAATGAAACGCTGAGGTTATTTCACAAGAAGTACTCTTTCTGAGCAAATAAAGGTCAGTGACTTCACACTGTCCTTGGAGTTTTCTCGGGGTGAAACTGAAAGAGATATGCCTTTCAATGTAGGGTGTCTGGATGTGACAGATACTCAGCACTGGTAATATAAATGTTATGGTCAATGAGGGAGCTTTACTGCCTCTGCCCGGAATCTCCCTCCACCCACTCGATCCCGTCCACTTCCACAGGTACTCACACTCATCGCTGCTTGTTATCCACTAATCCAACACCTAATATTTACCCAGTGCTTTCTCTGTCTTGGATGCTGTTTTAACTCTTGGAAATAGGAGTTATTGCAACACAATCCCAGGCCTTAAAGAACTCACATTCGTTCCAGCGACAGTAAATAAACACATCCGTATGGGATGGTGGTAAGCCCTCATGAAGGAGAATAAAGAAAAAGAGGGGAGAGGGTGATGGGTGGGAGGGACTCTTTTTATGGACCATGACCTTTGAGCGGGGAGTGGAAGAGTGAAGAAATGAGAGCGTGAGTTAGGAGGTTATCACCTGTGGGCGGAGAGTTCCTGGTAGTGGGAGTGGCCTGGGTGTCTGAGGGCGGGGAACAGTGAGCAAGCCTTGTACCTGACTGAGGCAGAAGACAGAGGCAGCGGGTGGGGTCGGGGTCAGATTGAAGTCCAGGTCACTTGGTTGGCTGTGGTTAAGGACCCTGGATTTCATTTTGAGCAGATACAAAATTATTGGCCGAGTCTCTGCAGGGGCCAGTTATCCTTTGACTTTTAAAAATAATTATGTGGCTAGATGAATGAGTGAATGCTTGAAAATGTCTAATCTTTAGGGGGACAATGAAGCCCCTGCAAATACCACAAGTAATTTAATGTAGATGGAACCTCATCAAAGCAAAACTACAACTTCTTTCATCTTTGTATAAGACTGTGTTCTTGCAGAGCATGAAGATTTTAAAAATGTCTCACTTTATCCCTTATATTCTGTTGATGTTCTGTATTGTCTTCTCTCCTGTTCTTTTCCATCTCAACCGATTGAATGACAAAATGCTAAGCTACTTTCTATGTCTTTTGGTGCTTGGGGCTGCAGAGTTCTCTGTAACCCTCTGTGCTCATTCATCTTCTTTTGATGCTAGGTCAGTAGTGTCCTGCCTGCTCTGTATCCAGCAAAGGGAAAGCACAACTGGGTCATAGTTGTAAACTCACTCTTAAACAGCAAAACCTGATCAACATTTCCTTCCAGCTGGTCTCTGAATGGCCAGGTTCTCTCTGCAAGGCAGGGAGACCTCCACTGTGAACACTTTCAAAGACCCACAGAAATTATTAACCACCTCCTCAGCAAAGTCCAGTTACTTCTTTCTTGGGGCCAGAGCTACCTTTTCTTATTTTTCAGAATTGCAGAGGTTGGGGAGGCTTCCTACCTGGAGCAGGATGATCATTGTGAGGAACATGTAGAAGCCCCCGAGGGCTGGGGGAAGGAAGTTGCCATTGGCATCTGGCACATCAAAGGGAGGGTGTTCTTTAAAGGTCTGGTTCCAGAGGCTGTGGCCTGGGAAGAAGCAGAGCTAGGGATCAGATACAATTTCCATTTGTTTTAAAGGTGGTCAGATACATCTTGTCTGGACCTATTCCCAGAAGTTGGCGTGGTCTGGTGTGCTCCCCCATGCAAAACAGCTATGGGTGTTTGTTGGCTTTAACGTGGTCCTTTATATAGTCTATATTTCAATCAACTGACTGAATGATGGAGACTACAATAGGGAGGTCTTATTTTTTTGATAAAGTCTTGTTACATAGAGGTTGGAAAGGAAGGGGACCTGCATGGTAGAAAGCACATGGTTGGTGAGTCTTGACAAACCTGTGCCCTGCTTTCTCTTCTTTCTCTATCCCATTTCTCTTTCTGCTCATTTATTCCTCATATATCTGACGCTTATTAATTCAAAAAGGCATCAGTCCTTGTTCAAGTCCTTTCAAAGTTTCCTAGCAAGTTAGGGTGCATGACTTCAGAAGACAGATGACAGACAGCATGAAATGTGCATGCCAGAGCCTATGCTGTGCCCAGCAGCAGCGCCAGGTACAGATGGAAGTGTTTCTCTCTCTGCAAAGGGGCTGACGACACTTGTTATCAGTAGATCACGCAAGATGAAGTGTGTTCAGCCTCTGCCCCAGAGCTCCCTAAACCTCCGTGTCCTCATCTGTTAATTAGCAGGAACACTCGCTCCATACGACGACTGTGAGAGTAGAGTACAGTAATACTGGTGTACAGGGCTCTCAGCTCCAAGGAGGGAACTCTAAGGAACAGGAAGCATAGGAAATGACGCCCAACGCAGAGACACGTCTTTGCCCAGGAGACTGGGCCATGTGCCATCCCATGTGGCAGAAAAAAGGAGACTTTCAGACATGACGCTATCTGAAGGTGATATGGAGCAAATGAGTTGGCACATCCTACAGGTCCCTGGACCTCAGAGGAGCAAGATAAGGACATGGGTGAAGCCAGAGGAGTCTAGCAGGAGGAGGAGGAGAAAGAGAAGGGAAGGAGGAGGAAAGGGAGGAAGGAGAGTGGGAGGAGGGGGAAGAGAAAGAGGGGAAGGACTTGAGAGGTCTGAAGGCTGGGCAGGTGTTAGTGTGGGAGAGAGAAAGGCCAGAGGGGAGCATCTGGGGCAAAGAAACAAGAAACACCAATCTACAAAATTAAAGTACATGTGTAAGGAACCTTGGGTGCTGCTGGCTTGCACTGGAGAATTCTCCCTCCTCTAGGGCTATGCTGAAGTGAGGCATCAACCGAATCCTGCATGATGTACGAGTTGTTATTGTGGAACAGAATTCTGTCCCCCTCCTTCATGTACTCTCTCTGATTATTGTTTTGGGCAATCTGCCAAGCTAATTCAGGCTGTCTGTACCTTGTCTCTCCGTGTGGCCTTTTAATCCTTAACTTTCTTTCTCCAGAGACACAGTGAGAGGATCTCAGTGGGCCTTTCAGCTTCGACATGGTGGGGACACCTGCCCCAAAGGAAAGGCAGTGAGCAGTTCTGCAGTGTCCCTTGTGGGCACAGTGTGGCCCTGTGGGTGGCGGTGATAAAGGCTGCCTTCCCGGGCTGCTCCCTCCCACTCTGTACAGGTGCTCTCCGTACACCTGTGGGCCACCCTCCCCTGGAGTACCGCCGACTCACTGTGAGACTCAGCTCAGACCTGGCTCTCCCAGCGCCCACCTGTCTGCCAGCAGAGGCCCTGTTCCCAACTCAGTGCTCGTGCCCTTGGCAAGCACAGGATGCCGCAAAGGTGGAGCAGGGAATACTCCAAACACCCGCACATGTGAAGGCGCCCAAACATTCACACCGGACGCCACAAGGACTTGCTCGCTGAGGCACGTGACACCCAGAGAACTCTGACCACCCATGTTTACTAAGACCCTCCCACCTAATGTCCCTTGCCTTCTTTCAAGCCCTATAAAGGAATTCTGCTTCTCTTTGCTCTCTACAGACAGCCTGTTGGCCCTCTGTCTGCCTGCACCCAGGCACAGCAAGTTCCACGCCATGTTGTCTTTACACAAGCCCAGGGTCTCTGCCTTGTATGGTTGCTTACACTCATCTGGAAAATATATTAAGCAAAAACTCCAGGCCTTGTGAGACTAAGCCCCCTGTGGTCACTGTGGTGCATACTAGACCTCGCTGAGACTAGGACTTCCTCTGGTTTTCAGACATGATCTCTCTAAAAATAGTGATGTTGTGATCTTAAGGCAATGCTGCTCACTGAGTAGGGTTCTGATGGTGGGGGCTCAGCATGAGTTCTTCCTCCTAACCAGCCCTGGTTCTCTTTGGAGTCTCCTTTAGCATCCTGTGAACCATCTTTAGATTTATATCCAAGAGTAGAGGGGGAAGAACTTCACAGAAGACCCTTTCTCCCTTCATTCTGAGGATTTACTTCAAGGACAGCGGTTGACTCCTGTCCATACTTCCAGCCATGTCCAGTTCTGATTAGGTCTCGATTCTAGGCCTTGTTCTTGCTACACCAAATGTCAACTACTCCTCTGCCTACAGGGATTCTCCTTCCTACTCCTGGGCTTTGCATCTATCACCATTGAAGCTAAGAGTGACCTCTTTCTCCTCACAGCCGCTTGTCACGTCCCCCCGTTTAACTTGCCTTTGCCATCTACTTCTCCCAGTGAGTGCCTCCTCCTTTTGGGGGTCAGCCAGGGCAGCTGATCTTGAAGAAGGGCTCCGTGGGAGGCTGAATAATACCTCCTCCAACAGACACATCCTAATTCCCGGGCCGGTAAATATGCTGCCCAGTATGGCACAAGGGACTTTGCAGTTGTGCTAACGTGGTGGGATTTGGTGACCTGAGTTACTCAGTGGACTCAGAGATGCAAATGCAAGTGTCCTTGGGAAAGAAGGGGTTACTGCTGCACAGCAGGGGGGGATGTGGGTAGGAACAGAAGTAGTGAGCTTTGAGGATGGAGGAAGTGGACACAGACCAAGGAATACAAAGAACAGAATCTTCTCTCAGAGCTGCGATGGAAGGAAACAAACCTGCTGGTATTTTAATCCTAACCCAGAGAAATGGAATTTGGACTTCTTACTTCCAGAGCTGTACCAGAATAAATGTGTACTTCTGGGTTTTTTGTTTTGTTTTGTTTGTTTGTTTGTTTGTTTGTTTGTTTTGGTACTGGGAATTGAACCCAGCCAGTGCTTTCACAATGAGCTACATGCACCATCTTTTTATTTTTTTGGAACAGGGTCTTGTGAAGTGGCTAAGTTGCCCAGGCTGGGCTCAAACTTGCAGTCCTCCTGCCTCAGCCTCCAAGAGTAGCCTGGCTCTCTGTGCTGCTATGAGCCACTCAGTTTGACTTAGTATTTCACAGTGGCAACAGGAAACTAAGGTGGTACAGATCTGCGGCCCCTGGGGAGTGGGAGAGTTTGCTATGGAGTCTATTCACCTTCTCACCTTCCCCTCCAGACTTCTCCTCCTCTGGCTGCCCTCCCACGCTTAGATAACAGAGATGAAATCCCTAATACTTAAAGAGCACATACCACTTTGAGGAGAGTTCACTTGCAGCTTCCTTCCATGGCAATGCATCACTGTATTTTTTATTAGACCCATTTTATAGATGAGGAAGCTGAGGCTCAGAGGATTAAAGCAACTTGTCTGAAGAGACATGGGATCACCATGTATTTTTTTCCCCAGATATTCCATACCTATGGCTCCACAGAGGCACATGAAGAACAGGATGGCAATGCAGAAGAAGATGTCTGTGTTCATACGCCGCTCAATTTTGCTGCGTTTGTACCGTGGGCCGCTGTTGTTCAGCATGGCTTTTGTCTCGTGGCCTTTGAGAGAAAATGGGGAATTCAGTCCCTTGAACTGGACTTCAAGTATGGCTTCCCTGGACCATACCCTGAGTTCTTTTCACAAGGCAGCTTCTGATAAAAATAAGGCCTCATTCACTAAATGGAACCTGCACTGTACAACCCTAGAGGGCCCAGTCATTTCACGGAGGTCAAAGATTTGTAGGTTTACTATGACAATCTTCTGGCAAGGGGCAGTGCAGGGTCTGGAGGAAGGACTATCTTTCTCTGATTTGTATGATGTAGTATTCTGGCTGTTATGGGTTAGAGGTGGGATACAGTGCTAAGACAGCTGGTTCAACATTCTGGGGAAGATACACAAAGAAAAGAGACCATCACAGCTATTACTAAGCCCCATAGAATAAGTAGCACCTGAAGGGCTAAGGCAGTTACGAGATGGTGTTTGACAAAATAGTCAGAGAAATCTTGACAGAGGAGGTGACATTTCAGGGAGAAAGAAGAGTGAGGGCACTCTACGTGAGAAAGAAGGGTGAGAAAGTGAGAAAGTGAGTGAGAAAGAAGGGTGAGGGGACTCTACGTGAAAGAGCCTCTGGTAGGACAGTGGTCATTCATTTCCATGGTTATTTCTTTGGTTACCCTAAGGTTTTGGTGTTTCCTGTGTAAGAATATCACTCCAGCACTACCCCTTCCTGAACGGCTCCACTCTTATCTTGGAAATCTGATTTAAATTTTGTTGAAAGAGGGGATGAAGCATTTTAGTACTCTTTCTGCGATCTCCTTTCCCAGTTAGAGACACTGAGGCACAGGCGTGGAAGGGACCTGCCCAAAGTGAAAGAATAAGCTGCAATGAGTCATGCTGGGAATCCAGGATTCTACTTCTCCATCCACTGACCCATGATACCCAAGGCCACACAGCCAAGAGTGAGGAGTCAGACAGTATCTTTAAGCACCACCTCTCCTTCGGGCTGCTGAATTTTAATTACTGTAATTGAGTCCTAGGCAGTCAAATTTGAAAATGCTCATCATGAACTTTCCATGCAAAATTAAAGAAAACCAATGTATCAGTTCCAGAAGCAACTGGCTTTAATGCTGTATGGCTGGTTGCTGTGTGGATTTAAAGCGGCAACAAAGCAATAGGAGTGAACAGACTGGGCTTATTAAAGTAGATTCAGGTTGTTGTGCTCCCAAGGACTCCTTGCTGCACAATGAGCGCAAGTCAGGGGCTCACATCTCTTTCTGTTTTCCTCGAGGACAGCCCGCACTGGGGTCCAGAACGGCCCTCTTCACCTCCTTCCCCTCATCTGCTGAGCCCTCTGTGCTTGTTAGGGCTGGGCTCCAAGATGAGGCCATGTGGTACAGAGTCAGATAAAACTCAGCCTTTCAGATGCTGCATGTAGCCTTGGGTTACAGAGAGTTAACCTTAGGAGATATGAGATCTCAAATGCCTTTGTACCTCAATTTCTTCTCTGTAAAGTGGGAGATAATGGCTGTGCATTTAGGGAGTGGGAGTGGATTAATGTACAGTAGATTCATTCCTGGTACACAGAAGGGTCTTTATTGATGCTTGTTGTGAGGTGCATACACCTTGCACTGGACCTCTTCCTTCTGGGAAGCTCATTGTGGCCTCTCTGGGGCTTTGACACTGATGTCCTACTAATGAGTTCACTGACAATATCAAGGGAGAGAAGGAAACCCTGGGCCGGTTTTTCCCAACCAAGGCTCTCTTAACTCCTTAGTAGGCATTTGGCAATGTTTGGAGAAAGTTTTGATTATCACAACTTGGGAGAGGAATGAAGCTTGTGTACCTCGTACCTACAGGCCAAACATTTAGGGTGTAGGCTGCTAAACACTTAGCAAGACAGCCGCTCACTGTAAAAATTATTCCAGATCAAAATGTCCTAGTAGCAGGGCCTCTGCTCTAGACAGTGTCACTAAAAACTGTCATATTTGTTCACAATTATTTTGAGAACATAGTTCAATCTAGGCATTATATTTGGTTCTTCTCACAGATAATGTTTTCGGAACTTCACATTCCTATAGGGCAGGAACTCTTGGTGCCTTTTACTTTGAAAATTTAACCAACAAGCACAGGAACATGCAGAACAGGATTGGATTTTACCCTGGGCCATCTGGCTACCCTGAGACATGGTTAGTATACTTCCCAAATGTGTCTTCTCATATCCTACTCCCATCACCCACTAGGGGATTCTTCTTTGCTTTTAACAGATTTAAAGGTCAGAAGGCAAAAGGAGAAAGAGGCCTCTGCTATGGTCCAAATGTTGTTTGTTTCTGAATGTTCCTGTTCTGGGAGTTTGGTCTTCCATGTAGTGATGCTGGGAGGCAGGACCTTTAAGAGGTGAGACCCAGCACAAGGTCCTTCGGTTGATTGAGGGTGAACCCCAGGAAGGGCTGTGGGATCCCAGTGTGTCTCTGGTTTTCTGTTTGGTAGTGTGGTTGTTCCCTCACAGGGGCTCCCACCGTGGTGTGACCCAGCCAAGAGTCCTCATCAGAGCCGAGGCAATGCCCGTACCATGTCCCCAAAACTTCTAGGCTGTGAGCTAAACACATCTCTGTTCTTTACAAAGTTAGCCAGCCTGGGGCTTGGGGATGCAGCTCAGCAGCACAGCGCCTGCTTGGCAAGGGCAAGGTCGTGAGTTTGATTCCTGGTACCAAAAAAACCCAAACCCAAACCAAAACAAAAATGCTAGCCAGCCTGAAATCTGTTAGTACAGCAGTGAACAGCAGACTAAGCCCCCATATCTGGGGCTATAAAATAGCAGTAAAAATAATGACAGAAGTAATAACTGGGAGCAGGGATGTGCTCAGAAGTAGAGCCTTGCTATCTGTGCAAATCCCTGGATGTGATCCCTAGCACAACAAAAAACAGGAACTGCAGACTTGAGCTCTCCCTTCCCTGGACAGTGCCGGGTGCCTTTCATGCGTTAGCTTATTTGATCCTCATGTACCCTTCCTCTCACTGCACAAATGAGGAAGTTGAGGTCTCAAAGGTAAAGCTGTTGTTCAGTGAGGTTACTCTTCAGACTGGAGCAGGTGCTCTCTGTCCACACTTACTGTCACAAGACCACTGAGGTGAACGAGTAGGAATCCCTCTCCCTGTACGGTTCAGAGGAGTGGTGTTAACTTGGCATCTTGTGCAGGGAGTAAGCTGCTGTGACCCCCGGCCTCAGTCTACTTAGCTGAGAAAGGGGAATTTCTAGGGCTTTAACCCCGTGAGCTCCTGTAGGCTCCCCCATAACTAAAGATGGGGTGGCAGGAGAGGTGGGACATGAGAAACTGCCCAGAGCCAAGTACCTGTATAGATGACAATGCCAATAGCCACCTCGGTGTTTCTGATGGTGCAGCCGCGAAGCAGAAGACTCTCGCTGCCAAAGCCAGTCCTGGTCTGGTCAGGATGCTCCCTGAAAAGGGAGGAGAGATGGGGGTCTTCTGGTGGCCTCTCTCTGTGGTCACTGAATGGCAGCAGGGAATTTTAGCTGGTGAGCAAACACAACCCCCCTCTTCCTTCTTATCAGGAGGGCAATGGTGGCTGTGAATGTCCTCCCCTTTGTGTTCCAGTACATGGCTGCTCTGCTCTGGGAGGCCCAGCTGGGGACTAGACTATGGGGCGGGAACTGTCCACACTAGGAAATCCTCATTTACCCCCACAAAAGGTGGAACCTGCTGAAAAGCTTCAGCTTTCATTCCCACACTCAAATTGACAGTCGTGGCAAAGTGTGGGATCCTATAAGGCTTGGCATTGTGTCTGTTACAGGCAATCTTCCTCTGACTTGTTGTCCAGCTGCTGGGGACCAGACCTGCATGAGAGAGCATCTAAATCCACGGACGATGCCAGATGATCCTGCTTCTCACACCGGGGGTGGGTGAAAGTGGTGATACAAGACTAGGAAGGGCATGTCACAGTCCCGCTCCTGCCCTGTGCTTCATTTGCTCAGGCTCTCTGAAAATAAGCAGCCCTCACAGGGGCGGACGGTGGCCTTCCACCCCAGTTATTGAAGGGGAGGTGAAGGTTCTTTCTTCCTCTGCCTCAGGGAGCAGGGCCATTTTCCACCTCATGCTAGAGACCTCTGAGCCCAACTGACTACCTTAATTTCCTGGGTTCTGGTCCTTATTCTGTCTTGATGCCTTTCTTTGGGATTTCCAGCAAGTTTAAATATAACTTACAACAAACACTGGAGAGAACAGAAAAACAATAATCTGACCTCTGAAAGCTGTTTCTCCTTACAGCTCAATATTTCATAGCTTTACATCTGGTTGTCTTTTCCATGTATTAACTGCATTAAGCCTGTAGAACAGCCTTATAAGCTCAGTCATGTTATCATATCCACTCTAAAGACGGGAAAACAAGTAAGTTCATAGAGCTTGTAAGGGCCAAAGTAGGGAGTCAGGCCTGGGCAATCTGGCCTCAGGGTGTTACGATGCCACCCAATACACCTTCAAATGTTAATATTTCCTCACTGTGTTTATAAACGATGTTCATTTACATGACTCTGTTTGACTCTTCATAGCTTTGGAAAGGTAACAGATAAGTTTTACTTGTGAAAAAGCAGTTCAGAGAAGCTGAGAGATTTTCCCAGGGCCACATACCTAGCGCGTGGAGCATCCTAGGGTTAGGGAAGCCAGATCACAGATGCCAACCCTACTGTTTCTATTACCCTAGATCCTCTCCATTATCTGGTACTGAATCAGAGTCCTTCTGTTTTCAACTCTATGAATCTCCTGAGAAAAATGCCCTTGCTTCCTGCTGGAATGCTGTTAACCCTTTTCTACTATTTCTCTCTTCTACTTTTTAATAAAAAAGGGGCTTTGGAGAGTAATTGTTAGGATATAATATTAACAATTTTGGTTTAATTATATACATTTTCACTATGACTGCCCATGTATGCAAGTGACACTGGTTTCCCGTAAGGTCAACGAGATGAATGTTTTTCCTTTGAAATAAATTTAATAAAGAACAAGCCGATTAAAAGTTCAGTAGATAATGTATAGCTTTTTTTGACAAGTGTGGTAAAAATCATGAAGGTAGTCCAAGAACGGCTTTGGGGGCCCCAATTGCCCCTTCTTTGCACCGAGGAGGAGCCTGGCTGTGAACTGAACAGTGGGATGGTAAATCTTGGCTGCGTCACTGTCGGTAGCTTGAAGAACCACTGTTTGGTGCTCTCTGTTTACAGGGAAGCTCTACTGAGTGGACCGGAAAGTGGCGTTCCTTGGTTTGGGCACTGTTAACACTAGGCAGGACGATTTTTATTAGCAGGGCTGTCTAGTGCATTGTAGGAAGTCGGGTGGTACCCCCGACTTCTACCCACAAGATGCCAGCTGCACCCCTCCTCAGTTGTGACCATCTCAAATGCCTCTGGACATTGCTAGTTGTCCCCAGGTTGGGGAAGAGGGAGATGTCCCCTGGTGGGGAACCACTGTTCTATGTAGAGTTGTTTGTATAAAAGTTATGTTTTCAAACAGGTCACCAAAAGCTGTTTATCTCTGAGGCAACCTGAGCAGTTACAGGGATCTCTTGAGTTAAGGCAACCCGCACAGGCTTCTGGGAACCCTGATGCATCAGACCAGGGGTTTTACTCAGGAAAGAGCGCTGGGCCTGGGGATATTCACCTTGCTAGCAATGGCAGGGATGTGGGGACACATGGAAGAAATCTCCATCATCCATAGGCTGGCTAACCAGCTGCAGTTTTAGGGCTCTTCTATGAGGCTCAGGAAAAGGAGGCATTGACTGAGTGACACTGAGGCAGCTCTTTCTTGAAATCTGAGGAAGGTGGTCAGCAGCCCAGGTTGAGAAGGGTTGGCTGCTTATAGAAGGTACTGGAAGGAGAGAGGGTCACAGGGAGCTACCCGGCAACAAGGCCATCCTCTGAGTGAGTAAACAGGATGACCCAAGGCACATGACTTCGGCCAAGACAAGTCCAGAAGGCTTGGGCACAAGGGGCACATTCCTTGCCAGGGCAGGTGCCCAGTTCTGCCTGGCCAGGTGTCTGCAGGGAAGTCTTCCTCTTCCCCCGCTCCTGCCCACTCTGCCAGTCTCCATCTGCTCTCTGTGAGCATTTAAAATCTGTGAGCATTTAAAAGCTGATGCTTTTCTCCTGGGATGTCGCTCCGTGGTAGACCATGTGCCTAGCATGTGTGAATCCCTAGGTTTCATTTCCAGCACGAAAAATAAGCCACTCTTTCTCTTGTATTGTTCTTTGCCCACTCAAACTTCTCCTTCTGAAAGCCCATATGGCAAAAGGGCTTGTGGGTGGAAGACAGCAGAGCCACCTGCATGGCCATAGGTCTTCTCCAGCCTCCTGCTGTGCCCTGTCGGGAAGAAGTTGCTGTAACATGGAGCTCTGTAAATCAGGGCAATGGGAAACATTTCGGGTTGGAGTCAAAAGATTCACATTGAAGTCCTCACTATGTCCTGTATCTGCTGTGTGAATTTGGGTGAATCTTGAAGTCTTACATCACCGAATTCCCTGTCTGAAGATGGTGATTGTGCCC
Organism: Dinomys branickii; assembly: GCA_004027595.1. NCBI lineage: Eukaryota > Metazoa > Chordata > Mammalia > Rodentia > Dinomyidae > Dinomys > Dinomys branickii. The sequence goes on from PVLD010017698.1 coordinate 34,309, forward strand.
CGCTTCCCTGGGGCAGTTGTGAGGGCTGCAGAAATGATGTTTCGTTGTCGTGCTCTAAGAACTGTGAGCACGCTGCAGAAGCACATCTATTCACACCTGCTATCATTGCTCTTATTTTGCAGAAAGTCCGGTACTCTGAGGTATGAACAGAATTACAGTACAATTCTCAGGCTGAACCCAAGCTGGGTAAGACGAATCACAGTAATTGAAGCTACAGAAGCCACCACTGACTGTTGTTTGCCATTTGCACTGCTAAGGGCTTTGCAAGTGATAAACTTAATTCTTAAAAAAGAAGAATCTTATTATGATCCTCATTTTACAGATGTGGTAATAGAGGGGTTAGTCATTTCCCCCAAGCCCACACAGCTTAAGATTGGAAGAACCCTGGTTCAAGCCCAGTTCTGTTAAACTCTAAAGCCCCCTAAATCAGTACCATGTCTTTCCCAAGGCTCATCTTAGGTAAAACATTTTCCTCTTCTGAATCAAAGCATGGCCTTAATTTTGATGCTCTTTTACCAAAGTTCCAAATAAACCACTAGTGCATTTAACCTTGACAAATAATTAGCAGTCACTCAGAACAAAAAGAAAAAAGAAAAAGAAAAAAAAAGTATTTCCCAATTTAGAGCTTTCTATTTCTTCTGTAGACTAAAAAGAAGGAAACTCTCTCAGGACCTAGATGCTTGTCTGGTCATTGCAAGAAAACATTTGGTAGCAGCACAGGAGAGATTCACTGACAGTAAAGAGACATTTGATACTTACATGTAACCCTTAAATTTGTTGAGGTGGTTGTTGGGTTTTTCACACACGATAGTGTTGTGGAAGTGCTCTGGTTGGAACTGGCCCTCCTGTGACAGAAAAGACTCTGTGTGAGGTTATTCAGTCAGAGTGATCTAGTCTTAATAGGATTATCAGAGAACTAATCACCATTAGAACCACAGTCAGTAAGGTAATCCCTGTTTTGTCACCCTGTGGCAGTTATAATGTGTCAGAAGAAAAGATTTAAATCCTTATTAAGGAGGAGAAAGTAGGTGAAAGCGAGAAGCTGGATGTAGGGTGGAGAAGGCAAGCTGCTCTGCACGCATTTCTCTGGAACACCTGGCTTTGAGCCCCGGTGCAGCGCTGTCCAATAGAACTGGCCGCAAATGTGGCCTCAGTGTAAGGGTGCACTGTCCACTGCCACATGAGGCTCTGAGCATCTGAGGATGGTAGTCTGAACCAGGAGTTGGTTTTAAAATTTAATTTCAGTTACTTCCACGTAAAACAGCCACAGGTACCTAGAGGGTACACAGCACTGAGCAGCACGGAATCCGGGGAAACAGATTGTAAATCACATACTCAGAGTTGGCCATAGCTGATACGCTTATACGCTTTAGGGTTTAAAAACACCATCCATACATATAGTCATGTGTGTACATGTGCACACACTTATGCACTTCCAAAAAGAGGGAGTGTTCCTACCTCTTCAATATTTTTACATTAATTTAAAAAATCTTTGTTAACATGAACAGAATCTACTATATGAATGCGTCATATTTCCTTTAACCACTCCACTGTTGAATATTTACAGTATTTTACTTTATTTTGCTGTTATAAAAATGTTCTAAAAACAGGAGCTGATGAAACCAAATAGATGGCATTTACTGGACTCTTAATTCTGCTTGACCCTGGGCCGAGAACTGCATGTTCTTCATTTTCAAAACTTACCCTTATCCCATGAAAGAGGAACTTCACTTATCCCCTCTTTGAAGGGGATAAGTAGGCTGTCCACATCACACCAGGGCTGGGGTTTGCATCTAAGTCTAACTGCAGACCTGTTTTTTTTTTACTGACCCAGCACATTGCCTCCCGCGGGAACGAGCTTGTACCTAAGCATTTGACACATGTTATTAACTCCGTACTTCTTTGAAAGGTATTGCAGTTGTACACAGTTTTATAATACAATATGGGTAAACCAGAGGAAAGGGGTGAGGAGCTCTTGTTTCCTAACCTTCTCCCTCACTGGCTGATACTATGTTCTACTCCACGGCCTCGGTTTCTTCATCTGTACAATGGGGCTAGTGCCATCTGGCTTGCCCTTCTCACTTGTGCCTGAGAAGGTAGAATCTCTGTGGAACAGTTCTGAAATGTGCAGCATGCTATGCAATCGGAAGGCGGGAGTGCTAAAGGCAGGCTGCAAATGGTTTTTTAAGCATCGCCTTTAGCATAAGGTGTGAATTTATTGCTGAGCTGCAAGGTACACTTGTTCAAAGGGTCAAATTGATCCAAAGAAATGGTAGCATTTTCTGTCTGTGTAAATATACTGTCCATTGCACCTGTAGGGGAACCAGGATAGATAAACTCTTCACTCCCTTCAAATAAATTACCCATCCAGGAGTTTCTAAAAATATGGCCCTTTCCCCTCCAGGTATTGATTCCTTCAGGGACAAACACTTGCCAAGTTCTGAGATGATGACAAATCATGCTGTAATTTGTCAGCTGCTTCCCTGCCCCCGATTAATTCGTGCACTTCATTCCTGATCCATACCCCTCAGCTTCCTGCTGCTAAAAAGCCAGGCTCATTTTGGAGATGAGTGGCAGCAGGGTCACAGAGCTAATGACCCTTCTGCAGTGACTCTCTGTCCCTGCTGTCCCTCAGGATTTTCAGCAATGGTGAAATTTGATTCTTTTGGTCCTCTCTGGGGGATCTTTGAGTAAATGTCCTTTTGAAGTCCTTTCCTTCCAGCGCTGGCAGTGTGTCCTCTGCCTGGAAAGGTGACCTTGATCCTTCTTGCTACCTAGTCTCTGGGTTCCTTGCTTCCGTTTCTAAGGTAGACTGCTGCGGAAGGTGCATGGGTCCTGGCTGACTGTAACAGGATCACTCAGGTCCTGCTTGCCTTCAAGGGTCTGTGGTAGCTCACCCCTGAGGAACTGCTGGCTCACTACCCGAGGGTGAGAGGAACAGTCCAGCTGCACACAATCTGCCACAGCCCTCTTTTTAACCCTGTTCCAGAACTTTGATTCCTTTCCAAGAGGGGCCAGGGCCTTCCTCACCATCCTACAATTTTCCTCAAAATCTGAATGAAGCTGAAATTATTAACTTTTCCTTGTTGATTCAGTCTTTCATCTGAGGCACTGGCCTTTGAGGAAAGTTCCACTGACTACAGTCAAGACACAGGGAGAAAATGTCACACGGAGAAGAGTGTACATCTGTGCATTTCATTGGGGCCGACCTACGCGTGCTGAGCACTGACTGTAGACCATGCCCTGGACAGAAAATTCTCAGTGACTTTAAGAAATTTGGACATATGTGCAAGCAGACTCGGAAAACACAGTGACTGTCTCCCAGTTGGAGAGCTAGGACTGCAACTCACATCGCTGGAGCAGAAAGCCAATCACCGTTGATACCCTTGTCATTATCACCATACCCTGATTCCTCTTCCCCTTGCTCCTGTTTTCTTTATTGCCGAAGCTCTTATTGAGTGCCTGCTGTATACCATGGACCAAATATATATTTTATACATGCTACCTCCTTTAATTCTCCTAGTTAACTCTGTCAGATATGTTCTGTTATCTCTTATCTTTTTAACAAATAAAGAAGCTAAGGCATAGAGAGGAGCTATCTCTCTCAATGTCTTTCAGCTATGACCGTATTTACTCTTAGTGTGGCTGACTCTTAAGTGTCTGCTGTCTTAGCTCTAGTATTTCTTGGATGCACAGATGAAAGATTAGTGTTCCAGTGCCCCCCTTGGCCTTATTTCCATCCCTGCTCCCTTTATTTTTCATCGTTTCCGCAGTGCTGACATTGAACCCACAGCCTCATGCATGCTAGACAAGCGCTCAACCGCTGTGCTCCACCCCAGGCCTTTTATTTTTTAATTTTAAGACAGGGTCTTGCTAAGTTGCCAAGGCTAGCCTTGATTGATTTAGCTACCTTTGCTTTTATGTTTTTAAACAAATAAAGACGCTAAGGCATAGAGAGGACCTATGTCTTTCCAGTGTCTTTCAGCTAGTAGGACAGGATGACTGCATTTACTCCTAGCATGGCTGACTCTTAAGGTGAATGGAGTGCTTGGTATAATGCATTCCTTCCCTAATACATTGTAGAAAATACATAAAAATTACTGTTTATTTAGTGTAAAGTTACCTTTTTCAAGTATATTTGCATTTTAAAGGGTAAGGGGAGATGGTAAGGCACTAAATTGCTTAGAAAATATTCTTTTGAAATGGACTTCCAGGAAGATGGCGACCAGGTGAGCAGCAGAGGGAAACTCTCCCAGACACCGATCCTTTGCGTGCAGGTGCCGGGTCCGCAGATGTGAAATTCCATCTGATCATGTTGCTCTCCGCGGCCTGAGCATTAAAGGGTCGGCTGGATAAGCTACGGTGAGAAGTGGGCGGGTCCTGAGAGCTGGGCGCCCGAGGCCATCAGCCTTCTGCTTGGGCCGCAGCTCGGCTGAATCCGCGTACAACCGAGAGCGATTGTGGCAGGACGGACCCTCCCAGCCCCTGAACCCAATCGGCTCGGAGGCGGTTGTAGCCAGGAATTGTTGGAGGTGGTGGAGCAGAGCAAACTGGGAGAACGCGCTCCTCGGGCAGACTACGCCAATCTGGGCAGAAGTCCAGGATCCCGCTCAGAGCCCCGCCCCCGCAGCCGGTGCCGCGGGAACTGTGACAGCTGCAGTCAGCAGCTCCTGCGAGAAAGCCGAGGCGGCGGACAAGCGCCAGGGAGCGCCAGGATCTCCTGCCGGCACGGATCTTGGAACGGGTGAGCCGAGTGAACACTGCAGCAGGATTTCTGAGTCAGGAAGAAGCTCGACCCAGGGAGATACATCTGAGCAGCATTCCGGTCTGCACGATCCCAGGGTGAGTTGATTGGGCGCCCTGACCGGTTTTTTTGAGTTGGGAAGAAGCTCTGCCCAGCGAGGGACATTGGAGTAGCTTTACTGACGGCAGGATCCCCGGGTTGGAAGAGTTGGCTGGGCACCCTGACGGGATTTGTGAGTGGGGGAGGAGCTCCACCCAGAGAGGAACACCTGAGTGGCCCCCTGCCTGCAAGGTCCCTGGGGCGGCGAACTGTTTATGTGTCCCAGCCAGGTCTCAGGGTAGGGAGTAGAAGTGGAAATCTCAGCAGACAGCTTAAGGGACATTCTCCCAAAGAGAAGGAATCATTGGAGCAGCCTCTGCAGCAGACCTTTGCCTGCTGAACTGCCTGGGGAATTTATAGCACCACATTTTGAATCTGATACCCAAAAATGGGAAAACAGAGGAGCAAAATGCAGTCTCAGAACTCAACCCCACCCAGAACAAGTTTTGAATGCGAGGATACAGGGGAAACAGGAAGCCACATACCTGCAAGTTATGAAACAATTGCATCTGAAATGAAACAACTCCAACAGACCATAAAAGAGCTTAAAGCAGAAATAAGCCACATACCTGCAATGAATTCTCAGACAAAAAAATGAGCTGAAAACAATGATGGAAGAAATGTTCCATACACATAGAGAAGAAATACATAAAAGACTAGAAGAAAATAGGAAACAAATGGAAACGTTACAAGAGCAATTTAGGAATGAATTACCAAGAATGAAACAGGTCCAAAGAGAATGCCAGGGTTTGAAAACTTACACTGAAAGTTTGCAGAACCGCTTAAATGAAACCGAAGATAGAATTTCAGAACTTGAAGACAGCATGGCAGCTTATGAGCGTGAAAGGAAGAATCTCATAATATCATAAAAGACACAAGAAAAGTCAATCCAACAGCTCCAAGATGAGGCAAAACGTACCAATATTCGAGTTATAGGAGTGAGTGAAACAGCAGGAGACCACACAAACGATATAAAAAGTATATTTGCTGAAATAAAGCAGAAAATTTCCCAAACAAGGTAAAAGATACTGAAGTTCAGTTAATCGAGGCATATAGAACCCCAATGATCCATAACCCAAAGAAAAACACACACAGACATATAATAGTCAAGATCCCAGATATCCAACAAAAGAACACAATATTAAAAGCTGCTAGAGAAATGAAACAGATCACCTATAAAGGAAAGCCCATCAGAATCACAGCAGACTTCTCAAGGGAAACCATGAAATCAAGAAGAGCTTGGAGCGAGGTATTACAGATTCTGAGACAAAACAACTTCCAACCCAGACTGATGTATCCTGCAAAACTATCCCTCAAATTCAATGGAGAAATAAAATATTTCCACGACAAAGAACAACTGAAGAACTTCATGAGTGCCAAACCAGCATCGCAAACAGCAATAAAAGATATTCTAGACAGAGGAAAAAGAGACCACAATTCCAAGAACAACAACAGAAATAACTCCCTAAACAGAACACATAATTAAACAGTCAGCAAAACAAGGAAAACTTCAAGTAAATAACATGACTAGAATAAGCCAACATATAACCATGATAACCATTAATGTAAATGGCCTCAACTCAAAAGTCAAAAGGAAAAGATTGGAAGACTGGATTAAGGAACACAATCCAACGATATGCTGTACACAGGAAACACATTTTACTCAAAAAGAAATCCACAGATTGAAAGATAAAGGTTGGAAAACAATTCTCCATGCAACAGGTCCCCAGAAAAAAGCAGGGGTAGCTATTATGTTTGCAAACAATGTAAACTTCAAACCAAAAATAGTCAAAAGAGATAAAGAAGGCCACTACATACTAGTTAGGGGAAAGCTGCAAGAGGAAGAGGTAACAATCCTAAACATTTATGCACCAAACCATGGAACACCTAACTTTACAAGTCAAATCTTGACAGACGTAAAAAATCAAATAACTAATAACACTATTGTAATAGGGGACCTAAATACCCCT